>JAFELO010002415.1:19850-41333 GCA_017140195.1 Eumaeus atala
AATTTCAAAGCGGATGCGATTTTGAATACCATTTCAAAGTTAATTCCATTTTTAAAGTTTCATTAATATTTTTTTTTAATTTACTTTATGGCCATTATTTTGGAGATAAAAATCTGAATTAATTTATAGGTAGACTATAATTTCAGTCAATGCTGTTGGTATTGGTGTAGGTGACATACATTTATGTTAATTTTTATCTCTAAAGTCTATACTTCATTCCTAGTTATTTCGGCCCAAGCGAAATATCAGCGCAGATAGGTATGCCAGAAAATGCCTTTTTCTTTTTGGTTTTGCGGGGAAATGCATTGAAGCACTGCTACTGGTCTTGGTTGAGACCCGATGGGTGTGTGGGGCGCTCGGAGGAACCGAATACGCACTACAACCCCGCGGGTGCCATCGACCGTCCAAAATGAGTTGCCCCGGATCTGTCACCAACAGGGAACTTTGGCGGCTATCCCATGGAAGGGATTAGACTCCACCAAAATAAAGCCAGTGCAATCAAATGATGAGCTTGAGGCCAGTTCTACAAGGCCTATATGTACTATTTCAAAACTGTGTTGCTTTTTCATGTCTTATTTTGTTAAATTAATTCTTGCCGTTAACAGATGGACAAACTCTACCTCTGAACCGGCGTCAGAGAGTCTTCCCCAACGGGACACTGGTAGTGGAGCAAACTCAGCGTGGCGAGGACGCGGGGACCTACACCTGCCAGGCGTCGAACAGGCAGAGACATGCGGCACGCAGAGACGTCGAAGTGCAAATCTTAGGTAACACTCATCGAAATGCAAATAAATATTTATTCACTTGATAAGTGAATAAATATTTATTTGTATCGGATAAAATCCAGATTATGAGTTACTAATATCAACATTCAATCATGTGTATCTGCGAGATTCATAATATGTAAGAGGTATTTAATTCGTTATACAATACATAACACTCTAATAATGTATAAGAGAGACAATTGTAAAGGGATAGCTGTATCGTACCCTCTCGTTCGTATTGACCCACCCATCCATAGTCTTTTTTAAAATATTTAAACCAGAATATCAAAACTCTAAAATAAAACAAGTGAACCATTCGCCAGGCTTACCGTATAATATGGGTATTAATATCCTAAGCTGAGTCGTAGAACATCGTTCCATGAACGGAAATACATAGATAAATTGAACAAAATTTTGCTCATTTCATAACACAAAGTTTGTTTTGCAAGGGCGACATGTAATTCATCCGTATGTACAAGCACAGTCGACGGTTTTAACTCGGTCTGCCCTTTCGAGCTATTTATATAAATCAATCCCCCAAGCCTAAACGTGAAATGCGAATAAGATATCATATAAAACTGATTGAACGACTCAAAGTATTTTTGAATGCCGTAAATTAGATAATTGGGTCAATTGCAATAATAAGTACAAAGCCTCGTTCGCACGCGATCATTTACACCGCGTGATTAAAAAACACCGAATTCAACATATCATGGGCCATAATATCACACAGTCAGATTGTTGGCTCACGATGCATGGTTTATTTTGTAACCAGCATTAAAGAGCTCTCGTGCGAAAGACGCTTAAAACATTTGTCGAGAAAATCACTTTTTTTTTTAGTTCATAATTGGATGTATTACCTTCGAATATATTTGCCATTTAGTGATTTATCGTTTAGTATACATTGGAATTATTTCATTGACATATAAAACATATAGGTTAGTTCCAAAGGTTTCAATTAAAGCCCCAGTTAACCTACTATGATTATGAACTTATGTGCCAAATAAATTGGGAATTTCGATTTCATAGTATTCACTTAGAGGTAATTATTACGCAGCATCTGTGTGATAGTTAGAAATTGGATATCGAAGAGCTACTAGAATTGGACACTAATATCTACTGAAAGTGGCTTTTACTAAAATATATCTCTTCAATAAACACGTATTTTACCAACAGTTATTTAAACATTCATACTGGCGTGAAGTTATATAATAGTTCATAAACTTTCTAATTTTCTGTAATAAGATTTTAAACCACCATAAAATAAGGTGAGTTGGTGGGTAACTCATTGCTAATTTAATAAAGTTAGTGCGTCCATATAGCGTGGGGTTTATAACTAAAGAATATATAATAAAACCTACTTAATTTCACCAGTTTAATAACTAGCCCGAGTGAGCGAAGAGGTAAATAGTTAATTGATCGTTGACAAATCAGCGTACCGTTTTGAACAAGTCACGTTTGAGCTGAGAGCCATTCTGTTTGATCCCAATACGTCACAGAACTATTTATAGTCTGAGAATATTATTGATTTCGTATAACGTAGCATACCTTAACTACTTGAGTGCATGGGCGGGGTGTGCCATGTGATTGAAATTTCGCTACTAATATCTGCGATTGATGCATCAAAAACTTGGGTTTTTGGTCCAGCTACTAAATACATAGCAATGTGTGGAAAGCCTTACAATTATGCGACAGTTTATTATACTTTCAGTTTCTAATGTTAAAACATTTTAGGTAGTTTAGTGAGCGGAACATTTTCAGATAGATGTGTCGCTTTATTTATATATTGCTCGTGTGACTATGGTCTATCTGAAATCCTCGTGTCACAGTGTCATTATTATTACTTATTTCCATTTAACAATTCTCTGTACTTATAGCTAAACCAACACGTGCATAGAATAATTAATTATGTTCATTTGACAATCATATACAATTATTCGGAGGTATTAACAGTATAATGTTCGAAGTAAGTAGAACATGTTTTTATGAAGTGAGTCATGTTAGTTGTGAACACGTCAGTTACTTACTCCTCCGAAACGGCTTTACCAAATGTTACGTTTCAATATGTCACAGAATCGGCTACTACATATTTTTCATAAGTGATAAGGGTTGTTATACCATGAGAACAAATTCCATTTATGACAGAACAACGTCTGACGAGACAGCTAGTAGTATGTAGAATGACCTCTATAAGATCAACCGAGGCGAGCAGTGTTACGTTACGTATCATATGTATGGCCAAATCATTGCAGTAGAAATTTTTCACTTTCAAAATGAAAGAATTTTAAGTAAAGCATGGACCTCCTAGGCTTTATGACGAATTTGTGGAATTGAGTTAGCAAACGGTAAATTAGCAAAGAAAGTCAGATAAAGGTACTGACGGAAGTTTTAGACGTAGACTGAAAGTGCTTCATATTTCCAGTGCAACCGAAGATATTGCCTATCCAACCGTTAACCAATTTACTGCGAGAGGGCATGAGGGCCGCTATTTCCTGTCAAATATTGGAAGGGGACTTGCCGATTGCGTTCCGATGGGAGAAAAATGGACAGCCAGTAACCTCGTCTCCGTACGCTCCGAGCGGTATAATAACGAGACGGATGGATGAGTACAGTGCCTCCCTCGTGATTGAACACATCACTTCCCTACACAGCGGTAATTATACGTGCATCGCGTCCAATGTCGCCGGATCTGAGAGGTTCACTGTACCGCTCACCGTCAATGGTAATTATGGCATTTTTATTACTGTTTGTTTGAATATTTCTGCCAAGCTCGTAAGGTACATCCTCCTATGCAAAGCAATTGGGCCGGCACGACCGGGGAGGTACCTCTCGCTCACTTGACACCGCCGTAAAGTGACACCTACGGTGTCATGTTTCGTGCGGTTTATAGTAGCCGATGGCCATTAGAGTGGGCGGGGGCTGATAGGAGGGCAACGCATCTGTGTAGCTATCATGCGAATGTCCATTGGCGATTGTTCGTTTGCCCCCTTATGCTATAAAAATATATTTCTTTTAACTTGGAGAACTACTTTCCAAGTGAACTTGATATAATAGTGTTATTAGGTTAGGTTAGGTAATGGTAGTGCTAGTGCTGTACTGCAGCGGAATTGGGCCGGCGCGACTGGGGAGTTACCTCTCACCTCACTTGACACGGCCGCGAGGTGACAGCTATGTTGCCGCGTGCGGTGCGAAAGGGGTCGGGTAGCCCATTGGAGGGAAAGAGAAAAGCGGGGGTAACGGAGCTGCCCGACAGCAATCTTGCCATGCGCGATAATATTTCGATTAATTATTGCTGTTATAAGCGTATTTTATCTAACGCCGAGACAATTTTGATTCAAACAATGCAAGGAAATTTTCTTAGCGAATAGTCTTATATTACGTTTTTTAAAATATGGTAATGTGCACCGCAGTTACATACAAGTATAATCCAGACTTAATGTTTGCAGTGAAACATAAAACTATCTTAATTTTATTCTATATACTGGCTATGAAAGGCAGGACACGCAACACTCTCTGATGCCCTTTTTTTTTTTGGTGACGAAGGGGAATGCAATTACGTATGATACCTGGGAGCCCGGGTAGATCCCCAGACCTCTGTTGGACTCGGCAATTAGGTAGCAATACCAACTAAACCCCTACGGGAGCCTTCAGCCGCTATTAGTGGAGGGTCCCGGATCTGCAAGCAACAGGACCCCTCCAGCGACAGGCTGGCCTCGGTGAAAAGGCCAGACTTCACCTCCTCGGGGACTTACCGGCTACTCTATGACAGTCCCCACGACGCCGTGTCTTTGATGAAGTGGACCGGGTTCCCATCCCGGCCCGACACGGAACACAGGGGCACTACTGAAGACGCTGCAGATAGCGCCTCCTTCGCACCCCCATTCGTCGTTGGCGGGGGGAGGCCGCGTCGGCAGCCTCCTCTCTCACCCGCTCGTCGGCTTCCTTCTGGGATATGACGGTCTCGCAGAAGGAAGCCATCGCGTGGTAGGACTCGTCGCTGCCGAGCATCGCGACGATGATGCTCGACTTTGACAAGTCCCCTCCGACAACTGATGTCAGACTGTGACGCAGCGCTGCCCATCTCGGGCACACCTCGAGGGTGTGCTGGGCCAAGTCCACCGCCGCGTCACAATCGTGACACCGAGTCGTCGGCTCCTTGTGGGCCGTCCGACACAGATACTCACCGAAGCAACCGTGCCTGGTGAGCATCTGCGTCAGACGGAAGGTGAGGGGTTTGCGTCTACGGCGCATCCACCGCTTGAGGACCGGGCGCAAGGCAGCCGTTATCACTCTACTGTACGGCTGCTGCGCCAGGTCCTCCCCCCACCTCTACACCACACGCCTTAGCCGGCGAACCCGCAGGATCTCGTCATGCGTGTTGTTCAAGCCGAGAGCCCTCCTATCCGAGACATAGGAGTAGCTCTCGGCCAGAACCTCCGCCACGAGTTCCCACGGGGGATCGCCGGCTAGGGCCGTAGCTGCAGCCCACGAAACCGTACGGACACTCTCTGATGCCCTTACGATATACAAATCGTAACACTCTATCGATCTTCACTAACTTATATCTCCCTTTCAACTTCCATTGTCCTCGATTTCGTGACGCTCTAGCCACGCATTCACCAGCTTACTCCCAATGTCAAGCAAAGAAATGTTACCTCGAAAACCGAACCTAACCTTTTTTATAGTACCTGTAGGGGGCAAACGAGTAATCGAACACTTTTAATGACTACCGACCCCCATATACATCCTCATTGTTATTGTAATGCGTTCCTTTCTTCCTCCCCTCCAATGATCCAAATTGCGGTGGCTTTATACGTAAGGACCAAATATACTTCAAATCATCGGTTCAATAAACATGGTTTATTGATGAAGCATCTTGTGTTTACCGTTTATAGCAACATTAAAACTAATCTATAATGTCGAACAACCCATAACAATATTACTCCATCACTGAAAGCTGTTTGACGTTTTAGTGCCGCCAAGATGGCGTCTGGAACCAAGCGACATTGCGGTCGCCGCAGGACAGGATGTGACGCTGCAGTGCCAAGCCGACGGGTACCCAAAACCAAACATTACTTGGAAAAAGGCTGTTGGTGAGTTACGACTTTATTGCATAATCGATGCAATTAGTTACTACATTTTCAATAACTTACATTAATATTTGACGGTGTCTTTTACGTAATCTCGTCTATATAGGGACGACAAAGAAGCTATAGTTACAATATACTTCTAAATAAATAATCACACAAATTTTAGAAGCCAGATTTCATAAAATGTCATTTAGTTACATGAGTTACGTTTACAAACATTATGTTGGATGAGCATGTTGGTGACTTACGACTTTATTGCCTAATGGATGCAATTAGTTACTACACTTTCAATACCTTACATTAACATTTTACGGTATTTTGTACGTAATTTTGTCAATATAAGGACGACAAAGAAGCTATAGTTACAATATACTTATAAATGATCACTCAAGATTTAGAATCCAGATTTCATAAAATGTCATTTAGTTAGATGAGTTACGTTTACGAATATTATGTTGGTGAGGTACGATTTTATTGCCGGGTCTTAAATTATGGAACGGTTATTTTGTACGTAATTTATCAATACAATGACGACAAAGAAGCTTTGAGGAATAGGGTACTTGTAAATTATTACACAAAGTTTAGAGCCATATTTCGTAAAATTTCAGTTGATTAGACGAGTTACTACGTTCACAATGCCTTATAAAGTATTTTGATTATTGTGTACGTAATTTGCTAATACAAGGACGACAAAGAAACTATGAGTTATAATATGCTTGTAAATTATTAATGAAGTTTAGAGGCCAGATTTCGTAAATAAAAAGACCCTTTGTAAATAGTTTCCTATCGTTCTTCGGGGATTATTAGTCTTCTGCGAATAAAAGTAAATGATATAATTAAGTAGAACGTCGATCTTGTAGCTCAATCTACAGAGATTGATGATTATCTGATGTACATATTCCTATGAATATATATTAGATCACCTATAGACTAAAGCTGGCTTACAAACTATATTTCACATAATCTTAGTCCCAGGGGCAACCACTAATTAGAGTAGAAAATAGCCTAATCCATTTTCATCTCTTGATATCCGTATCTCATATTTCTTTATTCTCCTAACACGAAATATTCATATATACGAATACATTTTTCCTCAAAAGGCTCTATATAACTATACTAAAGATGAATAGTTTCAATTTTACGCTAGTAGGCACACTGGGTTTAACTCTGCCTTCATCTATATTTATATCTTGTGTTTGGGTTGCTATTTACGAATTAAAATACAACAAAGTAAGTTGAACTTGATAAATTTGTGCAGTTCTATATTGACACCTTCATATTTTGATAAAAATTAGGTACTACATTATAGCCGAAACAAGTTTGTGCGAACGATGTATAAACGACACCTCTTTGTAGAGTGTTTCGTTTTGTTATAGTACTTTAATATACCAAACTATGCTCTGTCTTTAAGTTCATGGTAGCAATTCAATATTGTAAATTATTTCTAACACATTAAATAATCATAGATTAATAAGTTAAGAAGCATATTAATTTGAAAAATAATTTGAGCTAACATATAATGTACGAAGACGCTAGCGGCACTCCTTATTCGGTTGAACTCACAAGGGCTTACTTTAATAACGTGTAAGCAGAAAGATAAAATGTACATTTCAGAAACAAAATGAAATTATATTTGTTCCTCGTTCTACAGGGAACACTCCCGGCGAGTACAAGGATTTTATGTTCGAAGGGAATTCGAGAGTTCTAGAAAACGGATCGCTGGTGTTCGAACGAGTGGCCAAGGACAGCGAGGGGCACTACTTGTGCGAGGCCCGTAACGATATCGGAGCGGGATTGAGCAAACTTATATTTCTCAAAGTCAACGGTAAGTCCACTCGAATGTTCGAAAATCGTTGTGCTTCTCTCGAAAAAATAACATAAGAAACATGCCTAACATACGTGGAATATGTTTGATTTGGATTTTTTTATTGTTTTTTACTAAATTGCAGATATAAGTAGCGTAATTTCGTAAACAATTGTTTTGAAAATTTTGCAAAATAAAATAGGAGGCGAAAAGGCAAAATTTTACGGGTCTCGGCTAGAGGCGAGACCCTGAAACTACCGGGCCCATGGCTGTAGACCCCTTTAGACTTTTTATCTTGAGCTGGCTCAGCTCAGCCACTATTCGGTGTAAACGCACGGAATCTACAGCCATAAGACCATTTTACAATTCCTTTCAATTCCATTACCAATCTTGCCAGTCCCAATTCTATTCACGATTCGAAACACAATGAAGCATTCCTTTGTCTGTAACGAGAATTAAATAATACTAAGTATTCATGATCAAGATCTCTTTATTCAATTTACTTCGCTCGTGTTTAAAGACGAAGTCAAAATCAATATTGCGACAAACCTGGAAAATTCTGCGAAGTATATTAATACAGATGTGTTTACAGTTTAAAGAAGATATTGCAGCATTCGGAGCCTTTTAATGGATGTGTATGGGCGTTGCTAGTCATTAAAGTCCATCGTTTGTGTACTTTTTAATAGAAAAAACGACATCACTGAGTCTATGAACATTTTTAATTACATAGAGTCCGTTTATATGCGGTTACTGATTCTGTGAATGATTACAGTTTTGTTAGGGCTAGGTTCAAACCTGGTCGTGGCGGTGGGGCATAGTAGTCTGGAGTGACGTAGCCAATTGAACCGAAGGGACTGCTATATGTACCCTTCTTATAAGAAAAGGGCAACTATTCTGTGGAAGGTATCGGTCTCTTGGGGGACTGACAAGCCATCGTGATGTCCTGATGAATTGTTGTTCCGGGGCGCCTCACCGAAGTCAATGGCACTCACGGTAGTATTTTGTGGGTATTCGGCACCATAACGTGCTGAGAGCCACACACGCTACTGGACTCCACACAGGGGCGGTGAAGGCGCGTAAATGCGTTTCCTCGCGTTAAACAAAAAAAGGCGCAATGCAGAGATTCCATATGCCTACAACAAACCTGACACATGATCGAATACAACTAGATTTTACTTATAACTGCTACTAACTCCAGGTTGTCCTTCTCTTTCGTTCGGAGGACGTTCACTGTTGGAGATACACCAACCCCAAAAACCTCTATATGTAATGGTTACGAGCAGCTTGTATCCGGATTTCCGCGAGGTTATGGTCTGTCTATCAGGCAGAAGGCTAACAATATTGCGAATTTTGATCCGGGTTTTTAACATTTTTTTTATTAGTAGCATCTATAACGTTCGATCAAATCAAATGTGTCTCCATATATAAGAACATAAGCAGAAAGTGTTATGCTCCACAGGCTGCAGGTCTGTCGGGTTGTCCGTTTGTCCCAGCCCGACGTGTCCATTGTTGCTCTTAATAAAATCAAATTCATGATATGAAGAATATACAGTATTTAAATTATAAAAAGTTTTTAAAAAATCTATATCTTATTTAAAACAAGATATTCAAATATTTCAATATTTTGTATGAAAAAAAAAATTCAAATTATTCAATATTTTGTTTTAAACGGTTCACTAAACTAAATCTAGTAATGTACACAAAGTCGTTCCCACTCCAATTAAAGCGCAAAGTGAAACTCTTAATCCGGGCCCTTTCTTTGGATTAAGGGCGTAGGCGTTCCTCACATTTCACTAATTCTTTGTGACCCACATAAAGGCGTATTAGAATTTATGGTTGCATATCTAAAGGTATACTAGACTGTTTAAACTTTTAAAATACTTTAAATTTTAACGTTTGTAAAAACATTATTTTTATGGTATAGTGCACAAGCATAGCATATAATGGGTATAAACCTATATATTCTGTCGTCATTATAACGAAGAAAGTGTGGAAAATACCATTTATTAAAATTAACTGTAATTCAATATCTATTTTTATTATTTTTCCCAATGTACTACAAATATTAAAATAAATTGTAAGAGATTGTTACTTTGTAGGACACGGTAGGCAATGGTCTCATGTAAATAATAAATCTCAAATATGTTTTTGGAAAATATGTTTACCGCATAAATCCTAAAAAACTCGCGCGATATCTGAACCATGTAATAAGAATTTGAAAGTTAAAGATAATATATATATATATATATATATATATATATATATATATATCCCCTCTGGTGTATATTTAATTATTATTAAATGTTTTTGAGTCTATTCTTTAATTGATATGCCCGAAGTGGCCATAGGTTTGCCGCCTATGACATCACGGGCCTCAGTACCTTGGCTAAGCACACCTCTGCCTACCTCTTCGGGATAATAAGCATGAAGATACTTCTTTATACATAAATATCATCATCATTATCATCCATACATCATTTTTATTTCAAACATTTATATAATCGAAATGAAATTATACTTACAAACACAATTTGTGTGCAAGCGATGTCTGAGTGGGAAAACTGTTTGAAGTAGCAATTTGTCATTTTGTGGAAAACGAGACAGTTGCTTACCACCAGAATGAGTTGCTTACCACCAGAATAAGTTGCTTACCACCAGAATAAGTTGAACGCACGACCGACGACATTGGATGTTGAAACCAATATATAACTATCAATTACCCGGTTGGCGTTTGAAACAAACGAACATCTTTATTAATAACTAGATGTGCCTTGCGTAAATTAAAGACAACCATTCATGTTTTACTGTATAAAAGTAATGCTATATTGTTCTAGGTTGTAATGTCGGGTGCCAAATTTTAAGCAAGTTCGTTGACTGGTTTTTGTGAGAAAGGATAATATGACATACCACTTTCCCATTCCCATCTTTCCCCCAGATTTAATCGTCGTTTAAACAGTATTTCTATGATTTTCTTTTGAATAAAAACATTTTATTTCATTATATTATTAGTAAGCACCAGTTTTACAATAGTAGTTTTTGGTAAGCTCCAAGGGCTATTATTGTATAACTGGAGAGTAATCTTGCCGCCTCATTATAGGTATTAACACTTTTTCGTCTCCATCTACGTCCTACTTTAGTCACGTTTCTATATCAGATGATACCGAGGTCGGCTAATCTAGGGGATTTGACGAACCCCATCATACTTCAAGTCTTGTGGCGGTGGGGCTCAGTCGTCTGGGGTAAGCCCAGGCGAAGCCAATAGAACCGAGGGAGATGCTCTTTTTTTTTTCTCGAACCTGAGTGAGACTACCCGAGTAGAAGTCAGAAGCGCTAACCACTAGACCACTTGGGCTCTTTTTCTCTTCTGATTAATTGTTTCCCCACCCCACCATGGTTCAAGCCTAGTCGTAGCGGTGAGGCTTTGTAGCCTGGGGTAAACACAGGCGAAGTCAATTGAACCGAGGGGGATCTGTGCACCCCTCTTATAAGAAGAGGAATCTAAGGGTGAGGAGGAGCAATCGCTCTCGGTACCACTCTTATAAGAAGAGGGGACCAAATAGCAACAGGAGGAGGCGCTTTTGCGCACATGGCAAGGGGCGAGGATGGGAACCTATCATTGCACTGTCCGAAAGTTCGTGAGGTTGTCCTGTATTGCGGGGCAACCCCATCTCTGGTGGTGGTGTAAGTCCCTAAGTGGGCTGACTAGCCGTCGAGGTGCACTGATGATTTGTTGCTCCGGGGCACGTCACCAAGGATGGCACTGATGGCACTCGCGGTGGTTTTTGTGGGTATTCGGTACGATCACGTGCCGCGAGTCCCACACACCACTGGGCCCCACACAGGGCCGGTGAAGGCGCGTAAATGCATCTCCCGCGTCAACGGAAACAAAAAAAAACAATGCTAGTGGTCATTTAGCTTCAGTTTACTATAAAGGTATTGTATGTGGTCAGCTCCGGCGAGGTTTCCAATGAAGAGCAAGACGGTCCAGGTGACGGCTGGCGAGGCGGCTCATCTGCAGTGCGCGGCGTCCGGCGACGCGCCACTGGAAGTCAGCTGGCGCAGTCCCCACCATCACACCATCGCGCACCATCTCGACCAAAGGTAAGCCAACCCCCTATTCGGTAATTAGCCCCATTATCGTCTCTCAATCACAGATATGGTCCCGGTTTCGAGTTACGGCTCACACCAAATAATAGTCTTGACTTCAAATCGATTGCCTGTCTCTTGCACGTACGTTCTAAGTGCTAACCGTTAGAATGTATGTGTTTATAGTTTGTTATGTGTGTAATATTATGTAACTACTGCTAACATTTTTATTAAATATCCTGTATCTTACTAGCATTTATTATCCAAGTTCGTTGATAAATAAATAAATTTGAATTTTAAAATACTTCTTAGTTTTACTGTAGTTGTACTACTCGTTTATACCTGGCATAACTTTTTATGAGATAGGGGGCAAACGAGAAGGCGGATAGTGACAATCGCCGCCCGTAGCCATTCGCAAGACTAGACGCCTTGTAGACGCGTTGGAATTTTTAAGGAATAGTTATGCTCTTTTTTTTATGAAGACCGGATCAGAAATACCGATGGAGCCAGCTGTTTCTACCTCTAACAAATATATTCCCTCATAGGCATTTCCAAGACTAGGTGTCCTGCAGACGCGTTGCCGGCCTTGAATGGATAGGTATGCTCATCTCTTGAAGACTAAGAATTGTTAATATAATTTCTACAATATGCTGTAGGTACACAATACGTGAGCAAGTACTGGATGATGGCCTGGTGTCGGAGTTGAGCATCCTGCAGACGTACCGCCAAGACACAGGCGCGCTCACGTGCAGAGCCTCCAATGCGTACGGACAGGATGAGATGCTCATACACCTGGTGGTGCAGGAGGTCAGTAGAGAGGGAGAAGAAGGAAGAATCTTACTATACATAATATATAAATTGGACGACTTGGGTAAGGTTGGCGCTCTGTGGGGATGGCCTGTGTCCAGCAGTGGCCGTCGTCCGGCTGATCATGATGGTATCGATATATAAATTATTATTAGAGTGAAAATTTCTTTGCCGTTGTTGAGACAGGGAAATATTATCCTCACCATGGTTCAAGCCTTGACGTGGCGGTGGGGCTCATTAGCCTGGGTTGAACCATGACACCTTGGGCGAAAAATGGTAATATTTAGGAGTTTGCGTCCGTACGACTCGTCAGTATCATGAAACGTAACATAGGAAAGTGGAGCTACGCGCTACAAGGCGCGCCACAATTGTGGCTTGATAGTTTCAAGTTTTCACTTTTATGGGCAGTTTTTATGACTGCCCGTTTTATATGACTGGGTACTATCTGAAAGTAGTGTCAAAAATAGTGTTAAAAACGAATATTCTCTAATTATTTGGTTCATCGACAATTGATAACATGAAATTCATTTTAAATATAAAGATGAATATGTAATTATTTAAATCATCTTTCAATAATTACTCAGCGTACAACCAAACAAATATACATAGAAAATTTGTTATAACCTAAATTGTCTGATTATATGTTATTGGAAACTTTGCTATATATATAATGAGATAAAGAGAGAGAGAGAGAGAGAGAGAGAGAGAGAGAGAATGAGATAATACCATTTCAGTGACGCGTTCACGTTCATAAGATTGTTGGTAGCAGACAGAGGAGAGAAAAGCATTAAACGTCATGCCCAATGCCCATGAGGATGGGATAGATTACTAATCCTATTTTCTCAACGTTCAGGTTCCAGAGATGCCAAAGAACATAAGGATTATAGATCAACAGTCCCGGTCTATCCAAATCTCCTGGACTCAGCCGTACGCCGGCAACAGCCCCATCATCAACTACATTGTCCAGTACAAAGAAGCTCCAGGTACATTTTTACTTCTTTCCTCTAAAATCACGTTTTAAGCTACACAAGTAAATAGTGACACTAAATACTTATCGTAATTAACAAAACTCACACGAACTAACAGACGTTTCCAATCATTTACCTATAGAAACATGGCAACTGAAGATTATTTTTGAGTTTAAAAATTATAATATCTTCAGTAGTCAACAGCATTGATATGATATAGAAAATGGCTGTATGAACAGATAGATAGTTAAGTAAATAAATATTTAAAATGTTTACTTTTTTCTAAGCAGCAGGAGATTGAATTCCATATATGCTGCAATATAACTAATTTTAAAGATTTTATCGCGGTTTATTACATTGCGAAACTGTCCCAACATTTCAGAACCTTTACAGCTTGGTCTTGGGTGGACTGTGTCCTTGTATGGAGAGAAACCTATTGAATAATAACGGTCTAGGAACTCAAAAAACATTGTTTTTCAGAACCATGGCCAACTACCCCGCAGAAGGTTATAGTCCCGGGGAGCGTCACTTCGGCCAGCGTGCAGAACCTGCAGCCGGCCACGTCGTACCACCTGCGCATCATCGCTGAGAACCGCCTGGGGCAGAGCGAGCCCAGCCAGCTGGTGCAGGTCACTACTACTGAGGAAGGTGAGCTTACTTGTTCCTTTTACTTTAGGAAGAGATAGTTCCATGCTGCATAAGAGGAGGTAGCGCCATGCATAATGACACTACATCCTCCAATGCAACGGAATTGGACCGGCACGACCGGGGAGGTACTTCTCGCTCACATAATACCACCGTAGGAGGTCATCGCATTGGCAATTATGTGGATGTTCATAGGCGACGGTATTCGTAAAAAGACCCCGATTGTTCGTTTCCCCCTTGTCTATAAAAAAAATCCTTTCAGCAGTGGCAGTAGTAGATTGCTATCCTATTTGGCATTTTGGCAGTATTGTGTCTACGTCACGTAATGCCTCTACCACAAAGCGATAGTCGCCGTGTCCTATGAATGCGACGATGGGGTCTGTCCCCCTGTCGACCACAATCTCACCAGAATGAGACCGTCGCGCGACGTTTCTTATAGTAACCGATGTATCTACACTGGACACTTCTGTCAGCATAGAGCCGTCAAAAAGAATATTCTTAGCAACATTATAGCATTCACCATTGGTATCTTCAAGTCATTATTAATAGAGATAAATTATTTTATATATTCTAGAATGTAGAATGTAAAACAAAGTCCCAAAAAACTGTGATCCATTCTCTTAAAATGTACTGAATCGATTTTCATGCGGTTTTCACCAGTATATAGAGCCACTCTCGAGGAAGGTTTTAACTTCTAATATACTATTTGTATTGTTATCATGAGAGAGAGGAGATTCACATACGAAGCAGGGGCAGATCCCTATTTACAAGAAAATTCCAGAAATCGGGACCCTTTAGCGACACCGACGCCCATGAGCATTATTACTATGCAGATTCGTCGCCCTCCTTTTCACCTCCCCCTCCAATGGACTACAGGCTACTCACAAACCGCGCGAAACGCGCCACCGACGCTGTCACTTTACGTCGGTACCAAGTGAGCGAGAGGCAATTCCCCGGTCGTGCCGTTTTTCCGTTTCCGTTGCATAGGAGCTTGTAGCGTCATGCACCTTGCATGGCACTACCTCCTCCTAAATAATTTAACATGTAACCTATGTTATGTTGTTAAATAATTTACAACACGTATTTTTCAGTTCCGAGCGGACCCCCTCTAGATGTGCGGGTGGAAGCGAAGAGTTCCACAGAGCTGACAGTCAGCTGGGACCCGCCCCAGAGAGATCTGTGGAATGGCAACATTTTAGGTTATTACGTCGGCTTTCAAGAGGTTAGTATATAATACCGGCAGTCAACTATTCCACTGCCTCGTAGTAGGTAAGGGTGATCTACCACAGTTGTGAGATGCTAGTTCCGACAAAACCGTTATTCGGATTTTTCATTTTCTAACAAAAACTCGTTAAATAGTCATAACAATTATTGCTCTGGTATATGTGCCTCGGGACAGGCGAGGTGGGGGGGCGGGCGAGTCCGATCACCTTCCATGACTTGCATATTTTAATGCCAAAATATATTTTAGTAAAATAATTTCAGCTACAATTGTAGGTATTTTTGTAGTCGTGTAATATACATTTACTATGTCTTAGATTACGTAACTGTAGGGTATGACAATACAATAATAATTAATTAAATAAAGTTATATTATATTCTAATATGTTTCTAGCTAAATAGCAACAGCAGTATCCTAAGCGCGAGTGGTCCGGGCGGCGCTTCGTATACAGTACGCACGGTGGAGGGTGCAGGTGCGGCGCGTGCGCGCACACAACTCGCCGGCCTGCTAAAGCATGCCGCGTACGCGGTCGTCGTGCAGGCGTATAATAGCCGCGGTGCCGGCCCTGCCAGTCCACCCACCACTGCTACCACAATGGAAGATGGTAGGCATATTTGAGACTATTGTACGATAGCAAGGCAAAAAAGTAAAACACTGACTGAAAGAATTTATGGGTGGGTTTGACAAATTAACGTGCGATTTTCTTTTTTCTCAGCGACTGTACTTGACTTGTAAATAGTGTTGTGAGCGTGAATGGGACTCTAGGTGTTTCATACCCAGCGTACTCATAACACACGGTAGAGGGTGCTGTAACACGCATTATACATACTACTCAGTGATTTACTTCTGACGACTACTGACGGCCATAGAGAATCGTATTATTGTCATGCGTTGCCCTCGTTTCTTCCTCCCTGCACCTGCTACTCACAAAACGCTACAGCGTAGCTGCTACTTTACAATGGTGTGATGTAAGCGAAAGGTACCTCCTCGGACGCTGCAACCCAACTCGGCTGCAATGCAGCATGGAACCACTGTTATGCCGTGAGGCGTGCTGCCATTAGTGTGGCGCTGCTGAGAACACGGCCCAGCACACCCAAGATGTGTGCCCTAGATGGGTCGTGCAGTGCCACGATTTGGCAGCGACGCAGGAAGGGACATAATTTCGCTTTCGAGCGTAATCTGAGCAATGTTCGAGAGTGACATATCTTGGGAACCTAACTCCATTCATTGCGCAGTTCTAACGTCGGAGGGGGCTGATTTAGGATCTCCTACCGGCGCCTGTAAGAAGATTCCGGTCCCTTCTGAGGGTCTGGCCAGTCCCTTCCGGTCCCTTGACTGCTGATAGATCCGGAACCCTTCATTACCGGCGGGAAGTGCCACCCGCAGGGTTTGCTACCCACACACCCCATCGGTTCCCACCCAGCATCGACGCCTGTGCGCAAATGAAAAGAAAAAGAGGCATACGACAGCCGTGGTGCTCCCTGATTCATTAATTTGGTTAATATAGAAAATTCCTAAAAGCAGACCTACACTAAATATTATACTTAATATCAAAGATAACTCTCTATTTTATTTTGTCCACACCACACGAAATTATAAATTTTAGGTTGCACAAATAAGTCCATTTGACGTTATATAACATAACGCCACCGCTTCGATGTCCCAAGGTCCACAACTTGCGGAATTTCTTATCGCGCACAGCTCCATTGAGGAACCAGCTGTCATCCTCGATATTCCTAAACCGGTACTAGGAATTCTTCGAGAAATGAGCCTACTGCTATCTCAAAGGCCAGCAACGCACCTCTGGTTTAAACGGATGTTTAGTGCGGCGGTATTCGCCTGTCACCAGCCCTATGTCCCTTATCCTATATAAAATGTTTAACTGCGCAGTGCCGAGTCTGCCCCCGGGCTCGCTGCAGTGTTCGGCGCTGAGCTCGCAGTCGGTGCGCGTCACGTGGGAGCCGCCGCCCCTGCGCGGCCGCAACGGGGTGCTGCAGGGCTACCGCGTCACCTACGCGCCAGTCACGGACTGGTATGGTAAGTAACACGTGTACCTGCATATATCTTACTAATCTCATCTAATTAATTAAATTGGGAAAGTATAGATGTTTAGAAGGATATGTTTTTATAGTATATGGTGACAAAGACGCGAACGCCTTTTTACGCCTACACATACACTACGGCATAATTACTATGCCGTTGCGTTGCCTTCATTTTCACCTACCCGCCCAATGGGCCACCGGCGCTTTACAAACCGCATGAAACGTGACACCGAATGTGTCACTTTACGCCGGTATCATATTAGCGATTTACCTCCACGACCGTGCCGGCCCAATTGCGATGCATGGCACTACCTCTTATAGCACGTTACGTATGGAATTATGTTTATTTCTTCAACACGTTCTACACCATAGAAATACAAGTTTTTGCACATGGTAAACGCAGACGGGGATGCCAAAAACGACATCTCTCTAAATAAGTGTGCGCAACTTCATAACGAGTACGCCTAATTTGATCGTTTTTTTATTTTTGGGTTCTACACGGCCCGGCTAAGGTTTATTTGTAGGAATATGCCTGACAATTTTTACGAAAACCATTGAAAATCGCAATTTTATTAATAACTTGATTGACATTTCGGCCACGTCATTCTAATCGCAAAAACTATTAGAATTTTTTTTTTTGTCCTGGTAACAATAACCCAGCCTGCGATGATCAAAATCAAAATAATGTGTGAAAACATGCACACAAACATGCCAAAAATTTCTCATATAAAATGTTACGTTGCTTAGTTCTTTTTTTTTAACATACAATGTAATCATAATTTTTATCACCAGGCAGTGAAGAGTCGGTGACGAAACAGATATCCGGCATGCACACGACCCTGTCCGGTCTGCGACGCTACACCAACTACTCCGTCACCGTGTGCGCCTTCACCGCAGCTGGCGACGGCATCCGGGCGGCGCCTGTCTACTGCCACACCGAGGAAGATGGTAAGGAACAATGAATTGAACACTTCCTGCTTTAATTCAACGGATGTACGCCCTAAAAGGTAAGCCCCGGAATAAACTAGCGCAGGGCCTGCGGCAAACTTAATTTCCCTTGATTTGTTATAGTTTTGAGTAATAAATACGTCGGGTGACGATTTAGCTGAGATTGTGGTAGACAAATCCCTCCCCCTCTCTCCCTCTTTCCCACAGATGGTAAGGATGCATCTCGACAGTTATTTAAGGTTACCCCACAATGGACAACGTGGCGGTGGGGCTTAGTAGCCCGGGATGAACCCAGGCGAAGCCAACTGAACCGAGGATCCCCCTTTACACCCCTCTTATAAGAAGAGGGCTAACTAGCTGTCGAGGTGCCCTGAAGATTGTTGTTCCGGGGCACCTCACCAAGGATGGCACTGATGGCACTTGCGGTGGTTTTTGTGGGTATTCGGCACTATCTTGTGCAGCGAGTCCCACACTTCCCTAGACCCCACCCAGGGCCGGTGAAGGCGCGTAAGTGCGTTACCCTGCGTCAAAAAAAAGTTATGTAAGGTTAGCTAAAGTATATTATATTATCTTGGCCGACGACCGAGACTCCACCCCTATGCTATATATAAAACTCTACGATTACCGAGAGACTTTGTTAAGTTAGAGAGAGACCCACAGGATTGTGCATGTTGCATGGTATCTCCAGAAAACCCTGCAATAAAAATAACCAGTATAATTGTTTTCATTTGCAGTGCCGTCTGCTCCTGCCGATATAAAAGCTGTGGTGTCGTCCCGGAACAAGATCCTGGTGTCGTGGCTGCCTCCTTCATCACCCAACGGAGTTCTCGTCGGATACACCCTGTATATGAGTGTCATTGAAGACGGCAGAGAGGTAATATCTGTCTTAGTTTCAACTTACAACTATATTATGAGGAGGATATAAATATTATGAGGAGAATTCTATAGAGACAGGCATCACATGTTTTCTAAATTCTCTAAAGGTCCATGTGATGCAGGCGATGCAGGTTCAAAAGTATGAGATTCTTTTGTTGTCTATCTATTCCCATCACGACTTTGTGCAATAGTTTTTAAAAAAGTATTGTATCAGAACAAATCTAACATTTAAAACTGAAGTGTAATATTATATCGTTTGAAAATATGCCATTTTCAAACGAACTAACGAAGTCCGTTACCGACGCCCATAGACATCTGCGTTATTGTTGTCATTCTGATGCGTTGCCCTCTTTAACTCCTCCCCTCCTTCAGGCCTAAAGTCACAAACCGCACCAAATGCGACAGGGTAGCTTTTCACGGCTGTGACATGTGAGGGCGAGGTATCCTCGTCGTGCAGGCCCAATTAAGCTCATTACGCATAAAACCCAAATCAAAATAAGAAAGTACAAAACTTATCCATGTAAATGACATTTGGTACAATTTCGCCGCCCTCCGCACAATAGTATTTTGTACGTTCAGCACGTGATTATATTAGCATGGCATTGCCTCTCTCTAAAAATGCCTTATTACAGGAGGGCACGCACAAGCGCATGCTCTCCCCCAGCACGTTGTCGCACGAGAGCGCCCGCTCCCCCGCGCGCGCCGCGCACCAGTTCTGGGTGTCGGCTGCCACGCGCCTCGGCGAGGGAGACGCCACCAGGGTGCTCACTGTGCTACCATCAGATACTGGTAAGTGACCTTTTATGGCATAAGGGAACATACAAGGAGTAGGAGCCATATGGTGACTACCAAGGGGAGCTAGCCTAATACGCAGCATTCAGAAAGAGGTAGTACCATAGTTACCATGCTGCATTGCAGTGTAATTGACCAGGGAGTTATCTCTCGCTCACATGATACCTGTGTAACGAGATATTTCTGTGTCGCACTTCGTACGATTTGTGAGTATCCGGCGGCCCATTGGGTAAGGAGGAAGGGAAGGCAATGCATCAGCATAATAACTATTCGGATGTTCATGGGCGTCGGCCGTCGTTATAAGGCTCCAATCTTTCTCGTTTGCCCTTCTATATTATATAAAAGAACGCATACATCTAAGTCGAAAGAGACAACAAATGTGGCATACGCTCTGTCTCTCTTTTTTCATTTAATTCTCTGCGCACGCGATATTAGATAGACAAAGATTGTAATGCAGCATGTTCCTTCTATAACAGCGCGCACAATCTCCGTCATAGGTCTGCATATGCTTCCCCGCTCTTTCTATATTCTCTCTATACTACCGACACCTATTAACATCCACACAAAAATAATGATTATGCAAACGCGTTGGTAGTCAGCTAGTCACAATCTATACGATACGAGACGACTAAGCCATCACTAGGGTGCCACGGCTGCACGTGGGCAGGTGGTACCTGCCTCACCGGTCGTGGACCCGACGCGTCCTGCAGCGATATATCTATCTCTTACTCTTCGCGCTGTAATACTGTACACAGAATATATGCCTATGCGTGCACCAAACACTTTTACGCGCATGACGCATCTGCGCTTTATGCGATCCCCACTATCCAAGGTAGCCCAAGCAAATTTTATTTACAGCATCAAGCAAATTTACAATGCTACAATTGCATAACGTTGCTTAGAAGATATACAACAGATAAAGATGGATGTTTTTTTTATATTACAAGTGTGAAATCAGAGCATTTTGACAACTTCTGTTTGAAGTTGTCAAAATGCTCTGGTGACATTGGACATCCTTGGACATCAGAGTCATTATTGTCTGCAGATGCGTTGCCTTCTTCATTCCCTCTAATAGGCCACTGGCAACTATAAACCGCATGAACAACAATAGCTTTACGGTGGTGACGTGTGAGCGAGAGGTACCTCCCAGGTCCCAAGCCCAATGTGTGGCACTACCGCTTTCATTTAAATAATTGTAATTCCAGTGCCAGCTCGGATCACGTCGTTCAGCCGCAGTATAGTGACTCCATGGAAGGAGAACATCTCCCTCGCCTGCAATAAAGTGGGCGTGCCGACGCCATCCACCACGTGGAGCATGAACGGGGCGCTGCTGGAGTCCACGCTGAGGAAGAACGTCACTAGCGAAGGAACGCTTATAATAAGGTATTTATATCTATTACAAATATTTTTGTCGAGACACATCTCTTCCATTCCCCCCC
>JAFELO010002415.1:41379-66962 GCA_017140195.1 Eumaeus atala
CTCGGGCCTCGGGCGGCATTCCTTTATGAGCGGTAAAATTTTAAGAAAGAAAGGAAAAAGGAATAAAATTATCCAATATTATTAAAAGAAGGGCGCTATCATAACGGTTCTAGGACAGCGTCGAGCCTCATTTAACTTAAACGTACGTTATCGTGGAAATTAATTTTATCATCGTCATCATCAGCCGGACGACGTTCACAGCTGTACATAGGCGTCCCCCACAGAGCGCCGTACCGTCATGGAGGTTGATTGATATACACGTAACTAAGTGTATTAACTTCCAGTATGACGCAATACGCGGACAGCGGCAACTACACGTGCGCGGTGGAGAACACGCACGGCCGCGACGAGGTGACGTACGGGGTGGAGGTGAAGGTGCCCCCGCAGCCGCCCGTGCTGGCGGTGGTGGACTCGTACGCGGACAGCCTGCACCTGCAGTGGAGCGACCAGGGAGACGGCGGCAGCCCCATACTGGGTCGGTTTATATAAGTGTCACTACATCATGTATATAAAATTTCGCGTTGAGGTGTTTGTGATCCTCCGAAACGGGAGGAATGACAAAAAAAAAATACGCGAAGAAGAAGGTGATGTAGTTGGTGATACTATCAAAATGGCTTCGCACTGCGTCCTGCCATGATTGATTTATTAAACGTCACCTCTCCATGCACAATGGGACTGTAATGCTAAAGACATCTGAACTATGTGAAACCGGGTAGTCATTCGAAAGATATGAGACAACAAATAGTATTACATAGAAAATTCGCACAAAACAACCCTATCGGGCTAAAAAAAAGCAATTCTCCGGCCTCTGTTTACTAGCTCATCCAGCCTACACGATAATGCAAGGACAATTTTAGCCGCCGCGCGTGAGCTGCCCCTCTCGTTATAGATTGTGGGCGAGGGGACCCGGTTCGCTCGGCCAAGATAATAATAGATACTTAGGTAATATTAAATAGCTATAGGGATGCATCCTGCCGATCTGCGGATAAGGAGTCGGGTGTTAGTCTGTCCCCCTATAGATCACAATCTCACCTAGAGCGTCGCCGGACGTGTCTTAAAGTAACCGATGAAGCTGAACCGGATACTTCCGTCAGCAGTAAAAAGAACTTACCTATTTTTGTGGGTGTTCTGTGCTGTGGACGGATCTCAGAGTTACTGAGATGTGGGAATACAAAACAGTTGTAACGCCACCAGGGTATGTGATAAACTACAAGCGCGAGCACGGCGACTGGGAAGAGCTGCAAGTGGAGGCCGGCACGTCGGAGCACGTGCTGCCCAACCTGTGGTGTGGCACGCGCTACCAGCTCTACATCACCGCCTTCAACCGCATCGGCACCGGCCTGCCCTGCGACATCGTGCACGCCTACACCAAGGGCACCGGTTTGTGGAACTTCTTGGTGGTGACAATCAACCATTAATTAGTAACATACGTCTACGAGACAATAATAATAATAATATGATAATAGTAATAAAAGTTATTTGTTACTTTGACCAATACATAAATGCCTGATACAGCGGTGAAGACATTTTAAGTACATAAATACCTGACGTCGGATTCTTCGCTCTTCCACATATCAATAATCACTTAATAACACCTGTCCTGATCGGTCTTTTACACAAATTTATTGTAGCCGAATTTCGTCCGATGCGGCCATCACTATACAGACAAGCCAACTGTGTGTGGACATATTATAGTGCGCAAGTGTGTGCGCAGGCGCAAGTGCACTCCATACACCGTCATTCTCCTATTCCAATGGGTCGGCAATCCCACACGACCGGAGAGAAATCAGGGCGCAGGAGCAACGGCTTATAACGTGCCCTCCGAGACACGGGGCTGTAACACCGCCAACTTCCTGACGCCGGATGTTATTATAAATTGAGAAATCCAAATAACACTTTTGCCCGACCCGGACTTCGAACCTAGAACCTCACGACTGCGGTTGAACATGTTTACCACTAGGCTTGCCTCGTAGACGACTTTAAACGATTTCACACTAAACTATTACTATAAATATTTACTTTACTATAGCTTGTTGGTGATAAATCTTCATTACACTACGCCTGAATTTTTTAACTGTCCAAATAGTAAAATTAAACGCGTCTACATTATTAATAATCAGGTCGGTCGATCGCAATCTAGCAGAAAAGAAACTGGGCCACGAGCGCAAACTTATTTCTTAAAAAGTTATGTGAATGAGCACTGAAATTGCTGTAAATCCTGGCTATAATGTTAATGCTGATTAAGTCTTAAATGCTGTCTATAATGTTAATGCTGATTAAGTCTTAAATCCTGGCTATAATGTTAATGCTGATTAAGTCTTAAATCCTGGCTATAATGTTAATGCTGATTAAGTCTTAAATGATAATTTCAGTGCCTGTGAAGCCGAAACACTCTCAGATGATCACGCTGAACACGACGACGGTGACGGTGTGGCTGGACTCGTGGGGGGACGGCGGCTGTGGCATCCTCTACTTCGTCATCGAGTACCGGGAAGTGGGGCAGTCGCAGGTTGTATACATGTGTATATAAATACTACGGAATAAGCACGGCCTACATCGACGATACAAAGCAATAATGTACCGTCCCGTCAAAAAGTAGTAAATAGACTAAACACAACGAAATAACCAATTCTCTTTTTGCACGTAATTTGGTCTGAGTCTTGAAGCTCAACGCTAAAATGAAAGAAAAAAAATTGGATATCTTTGATGGACTTCATTTTCATGTTCTTCGTTTTCTATTCTTATTATTGTGATGGCAACTAAAGTTTAATATATCTACTTGATGAATAAATATTATTTTTATACAATTTCCGATATTTAAAAGTTTCATGTTATTTATAAAAGCGTGCAATTTTTCTCTTATCCTACTTATCTTTACACCAGAAGTATAAACAAAAAATAATCAATTAATTAACAATACCCTTATCGAGCCAACCAAGCATTATTCAATTGTCTACAATATAATATTTTTTTATCGTGAAACGGTTTGTAACGTTCAATGTGTCAGTGCCAGGAAACAGTAACTGTAGCAAATCTGCATAAAATCTGAACTTGGATGAAATCAAAATATTTCACTGAGAATGGTTACAACTTTTTCTCGAGATACGACATTACTGTTGTCTGTTGTGTAATTATATGCATAACTGACGTTTAGCCGGTCTCGTCCTCGGGACCGGCTTCCTCTAACGCGAGCGTGTCTGCTGTAGTGGCGGCTGGTGTCGAACAGCGTGCAGGCGACGGAGCGAGTGTTCAGCGTGGCGGGTCTGTCCGCCGGCGCGCACTACCAGCTGCGTATCACGGCGCACAATAATGCGGGCCACGCGCTCGCTCTGTACAACTTCACCACGCACTCGCTCACCGGCCGTGAGTATATGTTACCGATCGTGAGGGCACATCGAACACTTGTCAGTGACATGACGACCAGCGGCGTGAGCTGCACAGTGCATAGTTTCAAATCAAAAGCTTGAAGTAGAGTTAATTTAATATGTTCTGTTTAAGTACCTAACGTGTTATGTTATGTTTGTGCACAGTGGTGGAGGGCGAGATGTCTCCCGCGGCGCCGGCTGCGGGCTCCCGTGGCCTAAGCGGTGCCCGCGTGCTGCTGCCGGCCGCTCTATCGCTGTTGGTACTAGCAGCCCTCGTCGCCATTGTACTGCTCGTGCGTAGGAACAGTATGTAAACCGTTTGTCTGCTATTTTCCGTACGGCTGGGGGAGTCACTCGTTATATATATTCTTGGTAGTCCACTCACATAATTTCTCTGATAATTTTCGTAGATCCGCTTTACACCATTTGGATCTCTCACAAATAAATCCCTCATAACATCATAGCATCATTATATGAGTTCATCACTTAAGCTGCAATATAGAGTCGCGAAACCAACATCTTCAAATTAAGAAAAATTTTAACTTTATATTTTAAACTTTTTATATTAAAATATATAGACTGTAAGAGATATACATGCGTTGAGCTACTCTGAAATATCATAATTCTCAAAGAAGGAGGTGGTACTGAGACGGTACAGACGGAGCCTGGAGTAGGCGAGTCGCCGTCCGTCGCGCAGCTGCAGAACAAAGTCAACAGAGACCAGCAGTACCTAGCCACAAGAGCTCAACATCCAGCGCCGCAACATCACTACAAGCATGCATCAAATGGTGAGAGATATTTCTCCCAAAGGAATTTCGTATTTACGACTAAAAGTGAATTATATGAAGTACTAAAACTTATAATATACGTCCAGAGTACATCGAAGATATTTGCCCGTACGCGACGTTCCAACTGACGAAGCCAAGCGCGTACAGCGAGAGCAGCTACAGCGGGAACGTCTACAGCGGCCCCTACCATTCTGTTCGCGGATCCTTCGTGTATCATGATCTAAAGCAGAATGATAAGTATAAGGTATGATTACTGGATATTTTGCTTCGATAAAACGGACAATAGTGTTTATTGACTATTTGCTGATATCGAGGATATAAAATTTTAGGTTGTATTCGCTTAAAAAGTCGCCACTACTCTAAATAATAGCAAAATGTTTCAGCCTCTTTGGTCTGCGCTGAAATGAAATTGGATGATTTGTTAGAAAGATAACTATTTTGTGGGGTCCCACTACAACAAATTGTGACTTTATTTTATAATGATTTCATTTTTACGGAAGCATTTCTTACAACTACTAAAACTGTACAAAAGGAAAAAAGTTTTTTTTTTTTGAAGATAAAATACCCTCTGAAAAATGTAACACTCGGTTAAGTGAATAACTTACACCATTATAAGTCATGATAAAAAATGATGAACCTACTAGAGACATTTCGGTGCATCATTTTATTAATTTATTTTTGCTTATGACTGACGTACCGTTAAAGATATTTGTTTTCTTTTATTTTTTTGATCTGGTGTAAAGTGTAAAGTTGTGTGTAAAATATTCTTTACGATCTTTTTAAGATCACCAAATTTGTGGTAATTGTCAGACATTGCTAAAGTGAAGTGCGTAACTCGCTATTTCTATCAAAACTAGATTATGATATATGGAGAATAAAATAAAAAAAATGTTTAAAATTTCATCGATATGACGTAGTAAATACTTACTTATGACTGACGTACCGTTAAAGATATTTGTTTTCTTTTATTTTTTTGATCTGGTATAAAGTTGGTTTTCCCGGGTTTTCGACATTACCTACTGTATTCTTGCGACCATGTGTCCAAAGGACGTGAAAGGAATCCAGCGCCGCAAGGCCGAATTGTACGTACTTATACGAGCGTATGTGAGAGAATGTGTGACGTCCCTGCGTTTTCCCACGCGAAACAAATTCTGTGGACACATTTTACATTTTTCATATAGCTTAAAAATAAAATAAACTTTTTAATTTGAAAGTAAGTTCTTGTGTCTAATGGAATGTGAATGTTGAAGAAGAACTGGTATGAGCTAATTAGTCTCACTACGTAGAAACTTCCATATCGTGATCGCAATATTAATAGTATACCTACTAATGATATACAGTTTAATAGAGAAAAGAAAAGAGTACCTTGACGCCTACTATCCCCGAAGAGGAAGGCAGAGGTCGGGCAGAGGTGGGCTAGTACATCCACACAAAACATTTAACCCCTGGGGATCGAACCCAGGACCCCACGCGGCTATCGGTCTTAACAGTCGACACCCGCACCGCTTCACCACAGAGGCGATTTTGATCAAGAATTTAACAGAATTACTATCTGGCCTATATAAAGTTATCTACCTCCTAGTTTTACGATGATTTTAATATAATCGATTTTATATGTATTAAGTATAGTTGTTTTTCGTAAGTGTTGTTGTTCATATATGATTTTTACTAACAGGGTAAAGAACCGGAGTACACAAAAGTACGTAGAAAAGGAAACAGACTTCGTGATCCACACTCAGAGAGTCAAGGTACGATCTGTGTTAGATCTTTATGTGCTTACAAACTGAGTAGTTAGCTACATTAGTTTTATTTACGTAGAGTGCACCACTATATTATAAGGTAACCCATTATATTTAAGTATTAATATTTGAATTTGACAAAATGATCGCCTTTTATGCAACCTGAGGGAAGCGTAACTGGTGTTGTAATTTATAAAGGTAAGCATGCACATAAAGTATCGCCTCACATATTTACATCGTCGATCGCTCATTATGTGTACTTATCTATTTAAAATTCGAACTATCCATTCCATTTTTTAATTATCCGTTCCTAAGTAGATATTTAAAATTCGAATAATTTATACCATTTTTGAAATATCAGTTTCTAAAACTAAACCAAATTCATTTCATATGCACCTGCATCTAACACATTCCTTGTATTTATTTGCAAAATAATTATTTTTCACAACAATTACTTTTTTCATATTGTTATTAATTTGTTTTAACTTATTTACTTACTATCAGCTGTTTTGGGCTGGCTGCATTATTAAACTTTTTTTTACAATCGTTATTATAAAGTTATGTGGCGATATACAGCGTGGTTGTGAATGGTTATTTTGCAGAGTCGGACAACTTGGGCTCAACGGACTCGGAGGTGAAGAAGATACTAACGCTGCACCTGCCCATTACAGAGTACGAGGACGACGCGAGCGACGATGCGTCCGCGCCGCGATCCGACAGCGAGCCCGCGCGACTGCGTCCTGCGCACCCCACCGCTTGTACGAACACTTTCATATTTGAAAACTACCCTCACAATTTTATTCAGAGAACTTAAATTTCTTCTTTATCGAATTGAATACAAAATTTAATATATACCAATTGATTGATTTGAAGTTGTAATAATTTAAGTTATTGAAACAATTTTAAAAATAATAAAAAAGCCTATCTATAATTATTAAAGTCTTCTGAAAATAATGCCAGAACGTTAGAATAAAGCGTGTCATTGATGAAGTGTTAACAAAACATTCTGAGTGGCAAAACATCCTTGCGACAAAAAAACTCGGGATAGCATTTACGACATATCTAATACTTCCAACCAATATGAATTTTTAACTATCAGATCCAAGTGTAGAGCGGGAGGAGTCATCGTCATCATCAGAAAATTCTGTTGGTGGTGTAGTGCGTAAGGCATTCCCATCGCGGAAGGGCAAGGCCGGGGCGTTGGGCAAGAGACACGTGCGCTCCTCCAGCGGGTACAGCAGTCATAACGACGAGACTACGTTCAGGTATCACTCTTTTACGAGTAGTAAAGTAGTTAGTGGTTCACTTAGTATACGGCTCCATCACAATGTTTGTGTTTGGCACCCAACAGTTCTGATCTTCTGACGAAAAGGCGACCTTTTTGACATATTGCGAAAAAGAGGAAGAAAAATAGCAAAATAGCATCATATTAGAAATATTGTAGCATGTTTTTGTGCACTTCATATTGTATGCGTTTCAGATATTTACAATATATTATGTTGAATACTTAAACATTCTCATCAATCAACAAATCCATGGATAACATTTATTTCGCTCACGATAGCTCTTCCCTTTTACACTGTCCAAAATTTAAAATTCCCATTTTCATCAGCACATCACATTGGAATAGATTGAATATTGTTATAATGAGGATCTATAGCACGTATAGCTCGGCTGGTAACACAAGGCTATATTTGTGGGTCCAGTATATCGAACTACCCGTCGTTCAACGAGCACATCCACCCTCCGTCGCGGTTTTCAGACGACACCGAGTGCGAGGAGCGGCGCAGGAGAGGGGCCGCCCCCCGAGCGCCCGATCACAAGCTGACGCGCGAGGCCTTCCAGATTAACGTGTGAGCGAGAGAGCCGCAGAGGTAATGCATGAGACGGAGGCACCTGGAAGAGTTCTCGAATCTTTGTCGTGTTCGCTGTAATTGCAAATTGCGTCTTGCCTCATAGCTTTTGTACTATCGTCTTTTGCTGCATATCGACTCTTAAAAAGAAGTGTGGAATAGATACGTCCCAATCAATATATATTATATATAGAACAAAAATTAAATAACGAAGTCGGAAACATTTTCTTCGCAGTAAACCTACCTACTTGATAAATAGTAACTTAAGGTCTAAACGAGAAATGTTAATTTCTACTTTATTTATTTAAATACTTTTGCAGATTGGTGGTTACGTATCCCAGTCCAGACTTGTAAGAATTGATTTTTAGAAAGAGTCCGTGTGCGCTAGGTGTATCGTTTGCATATGAATATGGCTCTAATATTTACTCTTATTTTAAACCTAAATGTTTAAACGAAATGTTATGTTAACATTTATGCAGCCGGAGGACCAAGCTTCATAGGATCAACTACAGCTCAAACAGCGACCGATAAAACATCAAGAAGGCATAGAAACTACTTAAATATGAGTTATGAGTCAATTTACACGTGCTGCAAATGAAAACTATGTCATTAATATATATGTACAATCGTAAATCATTTTCATCAATGCATATATATATATATATATATGCATTGATGAAAATGATTTACGATTGTAACCCATATGATACACTTAATATGAGGAAGCCTTTCCGTAGGTCATATATTTCGTTTATTTAGGTAATATCTATGTGTAGTTACAGTTGCCTACTGGAAATGATCTTGTTTAAATAAGTTAGACTCACGACATGAATATAGTTTAGGCCAATATATAAGTTGGACTAACAAATTTAACAATTTAAATATAAGCACACTCAAACGCTTCCTGCGTTTGAGTGTGCCAATTGACAACGGTAGATGCCATAAGTCTTTTTATACTTGTTGTTGGCCAGTCTCTAACCTGACCTTATGTATCTACATAAGAAATATTATTATAATGTAACTAGATATGTACCTACGAAAGGAGCGTTAAAATAATCGTAATCCTCTGAAGAAATGTATGTACCCATAACTGTATGTGTATATAGATCTCGAAATGTTTAATTTGCACTATGATTATCAAAAAAGCAAGTATTGATAAACATTTTTTATAAAAGAACTGAAATTTGTACGAATTGTTACAAACAATTGACGAAATGTTTGTTCTATATGCGCCCCTTGCCTAGCGTGAAAACCCTATTGAAGAAGTTATGACGCTTTTTTTCGAGAAACTACCTAAGTGAAACACTGCCATTTTTATTTATACTGCACATATGCTCTTCTACAATAATACTAAATAAAACTACAAAAAATAGGCGCTCTTTTATAAAAATCTTATTGAGACAGATGATATATACTACTGTATTAACTGAAATCATTGACAAAGCGTGAAACATAAAAATATTGAAAATAAATATAGAATTTTTGTAAAGCTTGGCAACTTTTGTTTTTTATAGGTCTGTTTTTATTCTTGGCTTGCTTTCTTTCAATTATAAGGGCGACAAGTGGAAAATTATTGTATCGAAGGATTATAGGACAAAACGGGGACATCCATATTTATCGGACTATAGATACATTTTTTCTTTCAAGAATAACGCAATTTTATTTTCAAAATTGTAATGACACCACAAATGTTGCCAAAGTAAGGTAAAGTAAGGTAGTCGTGTACATAAACGTTGTAGATAGATAGACTAAGTATTCTCGGTTCTCCACACTAGAACTACGTACCTTTAATGTCGTCGTAATCGTGTTTCTACAGAATCGATGTCTAGTATTCATAATTCATTCAAAACAACATTGTTCACAACTTACGAACTATATTAATGAAAGGTTTTGGCATAATGTTAGGAAAGAACGATGCACAAAATATGCATTTGTATAGTGCATTCAGTAACGAAAACCTTAGGTTAACAATAAATGTTGCCGCCATTACACTTTCCAGATTATTTGACTTTGTGTAAATATTTTTGTAATTAATGTGTATTAATATCGATTATAAGATTAAGAAGAACAATAATTAAAATAAATATATATTTTAAACTTAATGCCTTATTGACCAAAGTCTTAAGACTAGTTATGGATTTAATTGTAAAAATTATATCCCATTAATAAATAATGTATTGTTTGAATGTTGTAAAGTTTATCAAAATATCGTTTTTGTTTGAAATGTTATGGATATCTACATAATAACAAGATAATGTAACACTTTAGCCTATAGGCCTTATAAACAATATTGAGTGTTTATCACGGGCCCCCTTGAAAAGTAAATTAAAATCACGGTTACTAGTGTATTCAAGGGCCTCTGGAAACAACGCTTTGTCTATGGCGGAAGCGTATTTATAATTAAGGTAAAACACTGTAAAAAATTGACAAAACAATATACCAAAATATTTGGCACCATAACACTATCATTTTGGACACATTGTATTGAATTTAGATAAATTAAAAAAAAAAGTGAAATTCAGAGACAATATTTGTTACATGTTTTCTTCTCATCTTAGGCAAATTTATATCCAATTTCTTAATTTGTTTCTCGCATTGTTAACAACTTGTCAAAGTTCGCTCCTTATTTCATTCCAGTTAAATATGTAAAATGTTATGTGAATGTATTATCTGTGTGTGCATAAGTTTAACTGTTCTAAAAAGGTAAACATTATTTGCATCACACTGGTCTGTTACAACCAATGATGATGAGAAAAAATTGAATTTAAAAATATTTTGCAAGTTAATCATTAATATGATTGAATAGTAAATATATCTTATATACCCGTACAGGCTAGTCGAGTACCGATCAGTAAGACTATGTGTTAAAATTATTAAATATTATCTGCGTAGGCCAGAACAAGTCTTTAAAGTATTTTCGAATAAATTATAGGTTAACACTAAATGTTTCGAGTGTAATACACTTTGAGAATTAATGAAAATGTTCATAGATTTAAGCGTCGGTAGGATGGCAGCTATGTATTTACGATGGTCGGATCGGGTGGTCTGTAGCATGCTTTATTATTGTGTAAGTCACATGTATGGAACTAAATATTGTAAAGTAATCGTGTTAGCTATTTATACAGTCCTCAGTAAACAGTAACACAAGACAATACACACATCTATAGTTTGGTGAATACGGCAGAAAGTTAACTGTATTTGTATAGTAGTTATAATTTAGTGTGGAACACGACGGTTTTATACCGCAACACATGTTTAAGTGAACTACCTGTGTTTTTTAATGTAATTTACAATCGTTTACGTTGACTCTCTTTCGTAATTCCAAGGAAGACTGCCCTATATTTAATTGAGATCTATTTTATATAATCTAGTCACAAATACCAAGTAGATAATCAAAGTTAATCGTCTAGTGGATGTTAGCCAAATACCTAATAGTTCAATTTTTTATCCGACCCAATGGTCCTAAATTATTTTACGAGCTTACTCCTTAAGAAACGATATAAATAACGGTGTGGAAAAAAATTTGGAGTAAAATCGGAAGAAGCAGTAACCGGGTGAAACATTGCTTTACCCGTGCTTATTGAGTGTTTTTTAAGTTCTCATTATTTTTAACTGCCATGTACCTATTAGGTAAATATTTATAATACGAAATATATCTATGATGAGTCCTATGTAAAAATGTCTTTTTGATGGCTTAGATACATTGTATAACGTTATCATAATTACGGACACGTTTACGAAACAACGAATGGCCCTATACCATAAAATCACGTCATCAAAAAATTTCATTAATGAATGAATGAATTAATGAACGGTTAATGAACCGTGAAATGTATTTTCTAAGCCTCATCGCATTTTGTGCATTTCTCCGTTTATTTTTTGATCAATGTTTCTTATCCCTCACTCTTGTAGCTACAAGGGCGCCATCTAAATCAATCTTATTTTAACGCATTAAAAATAATGGTCTAAGTTTGAACTAAGGTCTCGGTTAGCTTTATAGGAACTTCATTGGCAAGTAAACTACAAATTTCCGTTTCACTTCGTTTCAAAGTAATTAAGTGGAAGCATTTATGTGGTAAATATTAGTTGAGTATCGAACAGCTACCTGACACTTTATTAGTAACCTGTAAAAGCCTCAAACATTTTACAGTGAATGCATTTAATTCCATAACCATTTGGCCGCTTTGCCTTTGAGCTTTGTTATTTGTTAATGTTTTTAGAAATTCACATGAAATTATCTAAATGATCAAGACCAAAACACTTGCGACAAAAAGACCTCCATTTTGTTATAACACTTCCACTCTCCTCTGTTTATGGTTGTTCCATAAACTACTTTATAAATATCATTTCATTGAAAAAATCAAATACACGGAATGTCGAAACTGATGGTATGCTCCATCGCATGGAGACCGGAGCGACCACTCCTCGCATTTCACATACGGTGTCCATAAAAACATCAAATAGTCGGCATCATTTTTGCAAGACAGTAAAAAGTTTAAAGAATAGAAATATGTTTATTATGACACGTATGGGCGGCGCCACCGTATAAGTGGGTATATTTTGATTGGCCTATTCCTTTCATTTCGCGCCACTCTAGAGTGATTTAGAACTATCATTTACTACTTACAGAACTCAGTCACTTTTACAACTATTTTCTAATTGGTTTTGACGTCAACGGCCTCGTAGGAATGGTTAGAAATGGTCATGTGTCAAGTCTTTCACATTTCGCTTCCCGGTTATGTTCGTTATAACACATGTCAAATAAATAAACAGAGAGATGCACGGCAATTACGAATTTCATAATTTCGAATGTAGTCAATGTACCATATCATTTTATAAGATTTCGTTAAGTATACATTGATACGTAAGAGGTTAGTCGATCACGTTGTTACAGATATGTTTTCATAAAACAAACGAGTTATTAGGAACAGTACGATGTAATACGATGAAAATAAAATTTCATTTACTTGATATAAACATCTTTTTATTTCATAGTTATTTAAAATGGCGGACAAATATGCAAAGTACCTAACTTTGCCAATATTATAGTGTAATGAGGGTTCAGAAAATCGCTTAGTGAGGTCGTCAGCAAAGAGGCTAAGGTCCGAAAGTCTTTTTTACAGCATAAGGGGACAAACGAGAATACAAGCCTTTTGATGACTACCAACGCCCACGAACATTCGCACGATTGCCACGCAGATGCGTTGGCCTCCTGTCATCCCCCAATGGGCCACAGGTTACTCACAAATCGCATGGAACTCGACACCGACGCTTTCATTTTACGCCGGTATCAGGTGAGCGAGATTTATTTCCCCGGTCGTGCCGCCCCAATTCCGTAGCAGGAGGATGTAGTGTCCATGCATAAGAGGAGGTAGTGCTATGCATATAGCACTACCTCCTCTTATGCAGCATGGCACTACATCTTCCTTCTTCCATGTCTGCCAAATATATCAAAGTAGAGTTTATGGTCAGCAAGGAATAGTTATTATCCTCCGGTTGATTAATCTTATCTACCCAGGGTCTCAATTAGAACAATTATTTATGCAACGGGCTGCAGTGTGTGTTTTCATCGGAGAAGATGTCTGCTATCGTCGCCTCTTTAACCTTCAAGACAAGGATCTATCCATCCATTGGCTGTGTATAGATAGCGATGACCACCCCCGTGTCTATGCGTGCCTATACAGATCCCATAACGGAAATGCCGAAATAGACCGACTCCTTCAGCACATAGAAATACAGGCTACAGATTCAGTGCTGCAACAGATTCCAACCGCAGACATCGTGACACTTGGTTATTTTAACGCCCACCACGCCAATTGGCTTTGTTCACGCACTACCGATCATGCGGGAAGATCATTTCATGACTCTGCTTTGGCATATGGTTTGACACAATTGGTGTCATCGACCACGCGAATCCCAGACGTGGAAGACCATATTCCGTCCTTCTTCTTCCTATTGACCTTGTCTCGGACCTTCTATTGACCTCCCATCAGGACAGAATAGAAATAGAATAGAATAGAAAAACTTTATTCAGGCGATTAAATTACACTGACATACATCTTTTATATATAGACTTAAACTAAATCACACTAACAAGACATACACAAACTGACAACCACTTAAACTTAAAAGAAATTAAAGTGTAACTTGATTAGCTATTAAGGAGATATAGTAAAGATTAAGGTGCGATGAGAACATGAATTCACAGACGCAAAATGTACAACAGTGTAACACAAGTCCTGAAAAGGAAGCCACTCAGTTGGATGACTGAGGCTATCTTATGAGGTAGGTAACCTGTCGTCCTGATATTCTGTGGCTCCAGGGTATATGACGTCACGGGTTATGTACAGGCACTCTAAAATAATGTAAAATTACATGATCTATTGTGTGAAATACATGAACATTGTACACAACTGATGAATGAAGAGAGGTGAGAGTTAATTGAAATTGAAATAGGTGACTACTTAAAATATGTAAAAAAAAAAATTACCTATCCACATACATGTTGCAATCTAAAATAAACAATTTGAATAATACATGCCTTGGTAGTGATATTAGAGCGCAGTGCGTTTGAAAAGATATAACCAGTATAAATATATAATTATTGCTCCAGCAAGTGATATTTATATTTCAATTTAAAGCTGTTTAAAGCAAATTAAAGAGCGGCGGTAGGTCATTCCAACATTTTGTGGCAGCATGACTGAAACTACCCCGAAAATCTGCCGTATAGCGCAATTGAGTAAAGAGTGGGCAGGAACTACCCCTGGTCACAAGACTCCGTTGTTTATATTTTGCCCGTTGCAATTTATGGGACAGGTATGGTGGAGACTCGTACTTGACAATACCGAACAAAAGTGTGGCGAGGTGAAGATGCCTGCGACGCTCCATCTTGAGCAGCCGTGCGTTGTTAATGAAGAGAGTAACGTGCGCATGCGGTGGGATGTTGAAACAATAGCGAGCACACGCATTTTGTGCGTGTTGCACAAAATTTTTTGATCGCTCTAGTAGAGTGAGAGGGGCCCTATAACTACATCCGTGTAATTTAATTTAGAGAGAACGAGAGATTCGCAAGGCTTAATTCTAAAAACGGTGCTTATAAAACTACATATTTTATATGGTATTTTTAGTCGATAAAAGTAGCTACTAACAGTTTTTATTACGTGTTTTTCAAACCGCAAACCTTCATCCATTAACAACCCAAGATTACGAATCTCGGTGACTCTCTCTATAGAGTTACGCTTTATATGTATTGCAGACATGATGTTATGTACTATGATTGTAACTTGAGACTTAGTGCCCATATCCATTGAAAGATAAGTATAACTGTATACAGCTATCTTTCAAGTATCAACAGCGGCCATCGTCAAACTCAACCAGGACCTGGGGAGTATATCGGAGTGGTCCGAGTCTAATGGTCTGGTACTGAATCCTGAGAAAACAAAGTACATGCTCATGGGCACTCATGGATGGATAGATCATTGTCTTCAAGATTGAAGCGTCGATAATAGCAGACATCTTTTCTGATGGAAACACACAATCCAGCCCGTGGTATAAATAATTGTTCTAATTGAGACCCTGGTAAGTTAAGATTAATTCAACCGGAGAATAATAACTATTCCTTGCTGACCATAAACTCTACTTTGATATATTTGGCAGACATGGAAGAAGGAAGAGGTAGAAGCTGCATAGGAGGAGGTAATGGCACACATGGTGCATGACACTACATCCTCATATGCTACGGAATTGGGCAGGCGCGACCGGGGAAGTAAACCTCGCTCACTTGATACCGGCGTAAAATGGGAGCGCCGCTGTCGCGTTTCGAGCGGTTTGTGAGTAGCCGGTGGCCCATTGGGGGATGACAGGAGGCCAACGCATCTGCGTGGCAATCATGCGAATGTTCGTGGGCGTCGGTAGTCATCAAAAGGCTCAGATTTCACGTTTATCGTCACGTCCCCTTATGGAGAAGGACTAGCTTTAGTGCACCCGTTACCTACACTCAAACCGGTTTTGACACACCGGGTTTGACAAGGTGACCGCTCCGACCCATCCAACTACCGACCTATAGCGATAACTTCTTTGTTTTCCAAAATTATGGAATCCATTATCAACTGCTAGCTCTTGCGATACTTAGAAGATCATCAAATAGTTAGTGACCGTCGATACGGTTTCCGCCGCCACCAAGGAGGAGGCATTGGCATTTAGTATTGGTGTAGCGAAGGCCTTTGATCGGGTTTTGCACAAAGCGCTCCTTTCAAAGCTTTATTCATACGGACGTCCCGGGAAATTATGTGATTGGATCCCTAACTCCTTGACAAATCGCAGCATTAAGGTCGTGGATGACGGCGCATGATCCGCCCTTAAATTTGTGGTGTTCCCCAAGGCTGTGTTCTGTCTCCTACGCTGTTTCTTCTGCATATCAATGACAATGACATGCTGCGAACAAGTGGCCTTCATTGTTACGTAGATGATAGTACGGGGATGCTTTATAAACTGACTGTGCTAATATTTTCCGTGAACACGTCAACGAGTATCTTAACAAGCTTGTGTCTGAAGTCGAAGATTTGTTATCCAGTCTCGCAATGGGACTAAATTTTGTCACATTTAACCCCCATAAGACACAAGTTTGCGCGCTTACCGCTAAAAAGTCACCCTTCGTCGTATCTCCACGTTTTCACCTACCTATCGCTATCGGTCTCAGTTAGTATCGGAATACTTGGTGTCGACATATTGAGTAACGTTCAGCTCCGAGGTCATTTAGAAACAAAAGATAATTAGCCTCAAAGAAGCTAGGCGTGTGTAGGGCGAAGCAGTATTTCAATCCAGCCCATTGGCTGTCACTTTACAACGTGCAGTTCCAACCGCATATGGAGTACTGCTCCCACCTGTGGGCAGGGGCCCCGCTATATCAGGTCGTTTCAATTGACCGCGTAAGACGTAGAGTGACTCGAATCGTTGACGACCAAGTTACTTCCGGACGGCTCGATTCTTTGGTACTACGAAGAGTTGTTGGTTCGCTGTGCGTCTCTTACCATATATTATATGGGGAGTATTCCGAGGAGTTGTTCGGCTTAATATCAGCAACAAAATTCCATCTTTGAACATCGCGACAGAACTCTAAGTTCCACGCCCATTACCTTGATGTCCGTAAATCCACAACAGTGCGGTTTAAACGCCACTTCTTACCGCGCACAACTGTACTGTGGAACCAGCTGCCTCCCTCGGTATTGCCGATCCGATACGACTTAGAGGTCTTCAAGAAAAGAGCATACCTATTCCGTAAAGGCTGGCAATGCGTCTGCAAGACGTCTAGTCTTGGAATGTCTATGGGCGGCGGTACTCACTACCTACCTACTCGTTTGCCCCCCTTTCTCATAAAAACCTACTAGTGTTATAAATGCGAGTCTATATGTTTTTGTTATTATTACAAAAAGTACTGAACGGACTTGACAACAATGAAATTTGGCACAAATATCGATTGAAATCTGGAATGGCATAAGAATGTTTTCTATCACGAGAAAAACTAATGGTTCCCTAGGTACAGATTTTACGCGGGTGAAACCCCGCAGTGCATAAGTTGTATATAATAATTACATTACCCATTTCTAAATTAAATGTTTTGATTACTGTACGAGATTAGCGTCAATTAGACTTGGTGTCGTCGTTATCAATTAGACTTGGTGCCGTTCGAACACCAAATGAGACAATAGAATAGACGGCACCAACTGGTGGCGATACTTTCTCAGACACACATTAATAATACCTTAGGTTGTATTGTGGGTGCTCCAAAAATATGAGTGTAGGTGAGGGTATTAAAAAATGATAAGACTTGCACCTTTCGAGATTTAGGTGCCCCAACAGAAAGTGTCAAAACCGGTTTGAGTGTACATTTCGTAATGAAACAGAAATAAAAATACAGATCTGAGTGCATTCACACTAAAAATTACGACTGTAGAATCGTCATACATTATCAAAAGGCATAATATAAAATTTACACCCTTAACGACATACAATGTCGTAGTGTTTTCTTGACTGTGGTTTACATAGGATTTTTTCTGCAATTCCTACACAGAAATACATCTAATGGACTGAGGATCCTATAGACCATTTCAACAGGTAAGAAACGCTGCAGAGTACAATAGCGCTTAATGCGCATGACCGCTAACATTCTGGTAGTAAATCCTCGCAAGTTCGAAGCATGCGCATTAGCGTCGAAGTTAGTTCTTTGGGAACATGCGTTGGCGTTCATGTCATCGGGTCTTTTTCCACCATCAATATATAGATCAGTAAATTCTTACTTTATATAACCTTTTATTTTTATTATGTTACAAAAATAAATACATTACATTTTTACAGAAATGTCGATAAAACTCATCGCCATTTCAAACTGGCCCATTATATTATTGATCGTGTATCTTTAAAGCTACACTATCCGGGATTTTTTTCACATTTTTAGTTCTAATTTTGTCCATATTGTACAAAAATAACCTTCACTGGAAAAAACCGTCATTACTCTTTAGTCAGAGTCGAGCAAAAATATTTAATTTAATGCATCGTCATATCGTATTGACATAAAATTGACTATGATTTAAAAAGCCTGTCTGCGGTGCGCGTTTCGGATACATGATATATATATTACGATATACACTCAACCCGACCCCAAAAAACGGACAAATTTGAGATAACAATGTCATTGTCATTTTTGACAATCAGCGACAACTGGCTGTCAGAAATGACAATGACATTTATACAATTTATTTTTGATATGTCACAACACGAACTCAAAGGTACGTGCGTACTGAGTGTTAACACATATACATGAATTTTTTTAGAAGTACTATGATATATCTTTGCCTACTTGTTTCTGAACTGGACAACAGTGGTGAAGCTGTTTCCGTTCACTACTCTGTACATCGTGTGGTCACGGTGACGCTAGTCGCTGTCGCTGCCGCTTTCGTCGGCGGTGAAGTCGTAGGGTTTGAAGCGGCGGCGGAAATCGGCCACTTGCGCCAGCTCCTCGTCGCGAGACAGCAGGCACTGGCGCCAGTCTGCCTTGTCCTCGCAGTTCAGAAGCGGACCGCTAGATAGCACGTCTCTGTAAAGACATTGTAATGTTAGTGGAACTTTAAGAAATCTACTAAGGGTGACTTGAGTTTTTTTTATAGAATAGGGATACAAACGAGCGATCGGAGCCTTTTTACAACTACCGGCGCCCATGAACATCCACATAATTACTGCCCATGCGCCCTCCCCAACCCCCACCCCCGCAATGGCTTAGGTTTTATGTTTTCTGTAAGCATCTTTTTAAGTGGAACTTCTCACCCACGCCTAAAATGTATACGTTAGCGTACCTTATGATATACGTAGTACTTAACATGGCTCGCCTCAGCTGGCTCTACAGTATGTGTCTAACTCTATAACAAACAGTTACGGAGTGTTCACCTGGCGAACTGAAGCGGGAAATGCTGCTTGGGTCTGGTATACAGCAGCTCTCCGCCGGGCAGCTCGGCGAGGAAGTACGGCGCGCCCGGTAACGCCGTCTGCGCGATGTCCGAATACGGCGGCAACAGTTCCAACTGGATACTGTTAATGCCTGCCTCGTCCTGGGAACATTGTATGTTATTAGAACACTTCTACATTTTTATCTGTCTTACGCATGGCGCATTACACTCGGCTGGAGGGAGGGGCGGGGGGAGGCTAGCGAAGGAAACACCCATCACTCGCTCGCCTCATCTGGCCTTATGCGTCAAAGCTATGAAGTGTTCTAGTGGTAAGAATGCACCATGCAATAGAGCAGTTATTTGAAACTTAATTTCAAGTACCTGACACACCTCTGGTATGTGGTCGGCCCAGGGGGCCGGTACATGCACTGTAGCATATACAACGTGCCGAAGTTCTGCCTGATGAGCCTGGATTTACCTGAAACATCTCAACGCTCTCTCTCTCTCTCTCTCTCTCTCTCTCTCTCTCTCTCTCTCTCTCCCTCTCTCTCTCCTCGCTCTCTTTCTCTCTCCGGTCAGTACAGTGTGACCAGTGCAGTGGCACTTCTTGTATCTGGTCGGCACAGGCGGCCGGAACAAGCACGCAGTCTATCTGTATGTGTAACTTGCGGAAGTTTCGCTAAGGAACAGTAATATACCTGGAACACTTCTAGTATCTGGTCGGCGCAGGCGGCCGGCACGGGCACGCACTGTATCTGCATGTGCGACGTGCGGTAGTTCCGCTCAAAAAACACTACGAGCTTGTTCACGGACTTGTAGAACTTAGACAAGGCCTCTTTGAACTTCTTGATCTCGTTCACCACCTCGTCTGGTGCCTGCAAAAACAACAGCACTTTGAGCTAACTTTAATACGATATTCGAGGGCCGACACGACCTGGGAGGTACCTCTACAGTGACAGAGCATTTCGTGCGGTTAGTGAGTAGCCGATGGTCCATTGGGGGATGGAGTGAAGGAGCGCAACGCATCTTCACATCCGAATGATCATGCGTGTTGTCACCAAATGGATCAGACTGCTCCTTTTTGGAGGACAGTGTTATAAAAAACAATGTGTTCAGCCGATTCTAATAACTACCTAATCGCCATCGAAGGTCTCTTATCTCAAAGGGGTTCAGACTGTCACTTAAAGTTGCCCCAATGGCTTCCGACCCAGCCTTGTACCAGATTTCCAGCCCAGACCCTTGGTGCCCAACCAGATGCGTCTTTATTCGAATTGTCTCGCTCGACCTTCCTACTACAATTTTTATAGTATATATAATTTAGGACTGGTCCACAAGTTTGCGGTAGGCCAGCGAGGTATTGAACGTGCAATATTGGTGTTTTCAGACCGATAGAATGCGTAACGATGTCAAAAGTTTCCGATATCTCGCGAAGAATAACCTCATTGAAGTGGCAATGGGCTGGTCACACACTCAGAAGATCTGATGGCAGTGGCCCAATTAGGGCTGATAATGATGACGATGATGCTTAGAGGAAACAAGCAGTCATCTACTTATTTTTGCTACTCATTGGCGTATGCAACAAAAAACTTAATTCATACTTTGGTGACCGCCTGGTGGTGCGCGATGGGCAGTATGAGCACGTGGTACGCAGTGAGCGGACCCTTAGGCAGCGCCAGGTAACAGTGAGTGCCCACACATATTACCAAGTGTTTCTCCACGGAAGGTGACGATAGGCAGAACCAGCAAGTGTCTGAAATACATACACAACATAGTTAATTATAATATTTTAGGAAGAGGTAGTCCCATGCTGCATAGGAGGAGGTAGTGCCATACATGGTGCATGACTCTACATCCTCCTGTGCAGCGGAGTTGGGCCGGCACGACCGGGATACATCTCGTTTACATAATACCGCCACAAAGCGACATCTTCAGTGTCGCGTTGCGTGCAGTTTATGAGTAGCCGGTGGCTCGTTGGGGGGAGGGGGAAGGAGGCAACGTATCGGCATAGTAATTATGTGGATGTTCATAGGCGTCGGTAGTCATAAGAAGGCTTTGATTTCCCGTTTAAAAAAATGTTGTATGGCAGGTGTGCTCCACATTTTCACCCAAGTTAGTTTCGATTCCTTCATACGTCCAATGCACGACAATTTTTTAAATAAAAAGTAGTCCATGTTTGAACACGAATAAAAACCCTACATGAACATAATATGCATTGGTGCTAACACTGTATTAGAATGCAAACAATCAAGAAACAATAAAATAAAGTGTGCGTTGGTGCCAACAGCGTGTTAGAACATTAATTTTATATAATATTTCTCACCCCCACTCTCCTACATTGGAACACACCGTTCCTTCTTATATATTCTGTATACACACACTACACCCCACCATGGGCAGTTGGAATGGGCCAATTCAGCAATGACAACTGTAACAACATACCTGGATCGATCTCCCTTCTCTTTCGCTCCGGGTGGTCACCTTTCCTTTTTCTTTTTCCATTATCATCATCACCTGCGTTCATATTGAAAAAGAATTGCCCGTTTCCGGTAACCTTTAAATATGGAAAATCATTGTCAGTCGAATGTAGTGTATAGTTTATATTATAGGGAACAACAGGAATACATTACAAAATGAACATTTCACTATTGTAGTAAAACCTGCTTCTGGGCGGGGGAGGTTTGGCGCGTGGAGTAAGTGGGTCGAGGGCCGGATTGTATCTTCAACCCACTTACTCCTTGGCATAACTTGTAATAATTATAAGCATAATAACAAATACATGATATTACATGACATTCATTCCTGACTTTCATTGTAACAGACAATATTTTCATGTGTGTTACAATGAAAGTCAGGAATCATGCTGCGTGGAAGCAAAGCGGAGGTAGAGCACCCACCCGATGGATAGGACCTCGCCTGCAAACAATCAACTGGAACACCAAGACTGCTGTACATTTACCACAGAACAGAAATGCCTAGAGAACCCTCACCCATAATTTTTTGGCTGTCACAACCCTCAACATGAGGACACGACATGGAAGATGTATATTGACAACTGGCTGGCTCGGTTGGTAGAGATTCGTCTGCATGTTGATGTCTATGTATTATACGTATTTCTATAATAAAAATCTTAAATATATTTCGTTGTACCTCTAACACAAGTCCTTTTGGTGTTACCACAGGACTAGGCTAATCTAGTGTGATATGTTCACATGTATTATATTATTTTAAAAAAAGTGAAATATGAATCACCTTAACTACTTTCCCTGGCTGGTGTTGCTTTAGCAGTTCTGAGTCGTACGGACAGGCAGTCTCATCAGTCGTGCTTGCTAGCAAGTCCACAATACGCATCTTGGTGATGGGCTGCAGAGAACATGCATATATCCACTTCTCCTTCATCTTATTACCCACAGGTGCCAGCCCTATGAACCTTGTCGCACACTCCTTGTAGTCTTGTTGTATACTTTGATTCCTGCAATTGATTCACGTAATGTTTGTTTTTGCCCATAACTTTTGTGGCATGTTGAAGTTATATAGCCGTATATATTATAGACTATTTCTATGGATTTTATTGTGGTTTATTTAATTATTTACTTGTGTATAAGATTGTTTATTATAAATGAATGACCCTATTTATTCTTTACTTGACAAGCTTTGTTTTACCAGTTTTACGGTTTCATGTTGCTGTGTGAATTATATCAACACTTACCTGTATGGTTGTCGTTCATAGTATTTGTCAGGCGATGGTACAAAATGATATCTTGGTTTTATATGAATTGACAACCATGCAAGTAACTCTGATAGCTTTTCTTGTTCAATGTCTACCTAAAACAATAGAATTTTTTATGTAAATTTAGATATACATTACATTTGAAATTTTAATTTTTGATATTATTGCATTTCTTTTTATGTTTGGGAGCAGACTGGAAGCAGGGGAATAAAAATGCTGGTTTACAATAAAAATACATGACCAGATTAAAATTCTTTAGCTACACAAACATAATTGGCTTTGAGGGAGAAAGAAAACATGTTCTTGTACTTCTCTCTCTTGACTCAACTCTCTTTTCTATCTATACTTACTTATATTATCCCCCTTTCAAGTTTTTAATTTTCTCTTACTTTACTCTTGACGAACATTCAATAGCTTGCAACAGTCAAGTGTGCATAAAAAGACTTTACTTCGAAAGGGTCAAGTGAATTGCAACGCGACCATCCTTACACCACACATTCGACACTAATTTAATATTAAATTGTAATAAAATAATTCCTCTTTTAACCTTTTACGAAGATAAATAAAATGTAATAAAATACATTTTATTCCTGGCAGTGATCACTTTTTCATACCTTTTGGCATTCATCTTGTTGTATTCCAGCTGGCCACAAGGTAGTGACTAGTATATCAACTCCTCTAAACTCACTCTGTCCTCTGAAGCAGGCATCCCTTACAGCACTACAGTCACTGGGCTCAAATGTACACATATTGACATCTTTTCCCAGCTCTCGTCTTGATAAGCCAGACAGATAAGCAATTTTGACATCAGCACTGGTATTAAATAGTCCTCGTTTACCTGAAACAACAATTTAAATGTTAAATACCAAGATTGATTATATGAAACCAATTCACCAGTAGCATTTTGGAACGTAAGCTGATGTGATAAAAGAAATTTGAGAAAATAGTATGTTCACATTCCCCATCCCAAGACTATCAAGGATCTGAAATTTGACCTCAGTCTCTTTGAAATTCTATGTTAGATCATAATATTAGTATGAAATGGTATCATGACTCTTGAGAATTTTATTTGTACTGTGCATTTCTACACCACAGTTACTTGGTTATAGTTTATTGCATTTTCAGATTCATGGCCTTCCTTCTTTCTCCCCAAAAGCCTCTGGCTGCACACTAAACACACAAAGTGCAATGTCATTTACAGTACCCCACGAAACATGACAGCATTAGTTTGGCATAATGCGAGCGAGAAGTACCACTTCATCTGTGAAAGCCCTGCCATACAGGTTGCAATAATATATTACTCATAGAAACTAACGTAAAATAAGAAAGTAGTTCAAAACTTACCCATGTAGATAACATTTGGTACAATTTCACTACCCTCCTCACAATAGTAGTTAGTATGTTCTGCAAGTGACGGTCCAAAAACATATGTTGTGACTGGAACTATAGAAGAAATGATTTATTAACAGTAGCTTTTATGCCCTTAACATGCTCAGGTATAAATAGTTATATCTGAATATTTTAGTGACTTGCACAGTCGGTAACTTTGCAGGTCATGTCATGCTAGTAATCATTCTTACGTTATATATATAAAATAGAAATGCCACTCACGGATTAATCATCAAATCTCAGAAACTATAACATGTACAAATTTGAAATTCGGTTGTTTTTTAAGGGGTGCAAACATATGCTAAAAATGAATTTTACAAAACCCTATTAAGGTTGTGTTTTTACAGCTGGAGAATGCAGGTAAGCTGTGGAGCTGCTAGTATTTTATAAAACTATTTGTAATAATCTTTGTGGTTGCTATATGACTTCTCAAGACTGGTTTTAATAAAATTTCATGCACATGTATAACTATCTCCAATATAAAATATAGCCACAGCCACAGATGGTTGGGACAGCTGTATTATATACATACATACAAATCTTAAATATATAACTATATTCTAACACCTCTAATGATTCTTTACAGAGCTTTCTCAGACAACATAAATCTACAGTATACTGGATACATAACATTATATTTAAATCTCATGACATACCTTTTTTAGTTCCCATTCGATATGCATCTAATTGTGAATTGTCGTCCCCAAAGAAGGTGCCGGCACATAAAAGTACATCAAAGTGCCCCGATTTTTTTACAATGGAATCAACGCGACTAAATAATGCATTGAAATTTCCATTTACATCTCCGCAAATAAGCCTATAAACCATTTTTTTACATATAATTATTTTAAAAAATTAGCATAAAACAGTTCAGGCTATGGCAAATAGTAGTACTTACGTTTTTTGTTTATCCGTCATTATTTCAATAATTTATTTTAATACCTTATTTATTAATAGCTTATTTATTAAACGTAAGAAAAAAATGTTGTTTTCGTTATTTATTACTGAATTAAAATGTGTGTAGTGTACTAAAGATTTTTAAATGTTTATAATAATAATGTCGTTTCAATATTACATCGCTTTCAATTGAATGTACCAAACATACAGTCTGTTACTATAAATTATATTATATACACACTATCAAAAACGAACAGCAAACTTTTCAGAAATGAAAATACAACCGAATGCCTTCTGACAAATAACTGGCGACAGTTGACTTCTGAGTTATGAGTTTCTTTTTTTTTAAAGTGACCTACTATTGGTTGGCGGCGCTTGTCCAGCCTT
>JAFELO010002415.1:67430-134517 GCA_017140195.1 Eumaeus atala
CTCACGAGTGAACACCCTTTTTCGGTCTATTCCCTCTAGTTACACTATTAGTTCAATCGATCTAACAATTCGGAAAAAAATTCCGGCCTATTCTGTCTTGTTATGTTATCAGTTCAGTAAGTTAGTCAAAAAAGACAAGTGTGATTACATTTTTTATCTCTTTTTTCATTTATTTATCTCTACGCAAAGCATGCGTAGATTCACACGCGCACACACACACTGATCCCAAGGTTCCTCATACTCTCCACTCAGTCTCATCAGCATATAGTAAATCCATAATTGGATGTTTGATAAATAAATAAGTCACAACATTGTATCTAGCCTTACAGTCTGTAGATTTTGTAATTAATAAAAATAAGTATAAATGCGTGCCCAAATACACAAAATTATTAATGCGTTGTCATATACCTTCTCTATCAACCATGACGGGGACTCGCTGTCATATTTGTTGTCTACATTATAACTATATTATGTCTATGTTTAGTCTGATTTGTCTTCTCTATATCTATGACAGTAAGCTTTAATATAGCTCAGTCAGTGTCTACACTGACTCACTTTATTACGCACTTTATCGGAAGGTCTACTGATTTTGGCTACCAATATCCCGATTTAGGGGCATTTTCTGTAGACTTTCCAATGTCTCAATTTATTATTACGTATCTAATACTACCCATATTCTAAAAACAATTTCTCAGTTTATTACAGACAAACATCTTACAGAAAAAGAGCGGCATCTAGTAAGTGGCTTTCGGTATGGTATAAAATATAAAACTACAGAATGTCGGTGTACTAATAACAAGTTGAACGTGTTTTTTTTTTGTTCAGGAATTTTCTATCTTTTTTATTTAAAGTTCTATGATTGCAGCATTCATCTTTATATGTCTATCCTCTAAATATAACATTTTTCAAAACAATTAGAAAATTAAAATATAAAGTTAGTATGATAATCTAGTTACTTGATAGTAGACTTCAGGTCTCTTTCTTTCTGTCTCACTTTACACCACTTCTTACTAACTCTATAACATTATTATCTCACCAAAAGAAAATTACAACAATTGAACACTCAATATCGAATGAATATTTTAACTGTTTGAGCTTTAGGAAACTGCTGTGCACATTACCCGATTTTGTAACCTTCACTTGTGCACTGCATTTTGTATTTAATCCTCTGTGGCTCACTTGGTTCAGTCCATAGTCCATATCATGTAGTTAGTGGTACAAACTATTTAATAATACTATGCGAGAAAAGTGGGGGGGGGCTGTCCCCCTATCGTCTCCCTAAACCAGAAGACACAAATGCATGGTAATACTACGTATTGTTAGTGGTCTATGGCACTAGTATTTCATTCTCTTTGGTTTATGGTTGAAACTTGACAGCTGTCATGGATATATTTTGGTCATAAAGCGCTAGTGTAATTTAATGTTTTAAGAAATAACAACATAATATTTTAGTATAATTTTAACGTACAAACGTTATCTATGAGATTTCATAATACGATACAATGGCTACACCTAACAAATTGCCCGGTACCGGCTTAGAAGACGTCGGTGTACCAGGTCAATCCTTTCTTCGAGACGCTCTTACGAGTTGTACTGATCCACTCAAAGCTATTGAAGAGTTTCAACTAGAAAATGGTATATTGCTACCTTCTCTTAGGCCCATGTTACCATTACTTGACCTTCATGGCGTACGTCGCTTAGACTTTCACACGTCGGTATTGGAAGAATTAAGAGAAAAGCTAATTACGCATATAAATGAATTAGGTGGGAAAGATAGTACAAAAGAAAACGAGAAGAAACTAAGGGAACTATTAAATAAAAGTTTTTCTGTTGTAAAGGTTAAAGCACTGCGACCAGTCATAATGGGCATTTTGAAGAATACTCCTCATATTGATGACAAATTCCTTAAAGTATTAGTTCGGGACCGTGACTTATACAACGACACGGACACAGAAGTTAAGAGACAAATCTGGCAAGACAATCAATCTCTTTTTGGTGATGAAGTATCTCCGCTACTGAGTCAGTATATTAGAGAAAAAGAAAACATCTTATTTGATCACGAAACTATTGGTAATCAATTTTTCTTACCTTCCCCTAAGGTAAGAAGGCAGGGAGCTGTAGTCACAAAGTTAGCACACATGGTTGGTACTAGTTTAAAACTATATGATATGGTCTTGCAGTTCTTAAGAACCTTATTTCTTAGGACAAAAAATATACATTATTGTACTTTGAGGGCTGAACTTCTCATGGCTCTGCATGATCTGGAAGTTCAAGAAATAATTTCTGTGGATCCCTGCCACAAATTTACGTGGTGCTTAGATGCTTGCATTAGAGAAAGGAATGTAGATATCAAGAGATCGAGAGAATTACAAGGTTTTTTAGATAATATTAAAAAAGGACATGAACAAGTTCTTGGTGATCTCTCTATGACTCTATGTGATCCATATGCAGTTAACTTCCTGGCAACATCAGCTTTAAAAATATTACACCATTTAATAAACACTGAGGGTCTTCCAAGAGACAATACAATATTAATTTTACTACTGAGAATGCTGGCTCTAGGTTTAAGCGCATGGACAATTATTAATACACAAGAGTTCAAAGAACCTAAACTTGACAGTCAGGTTGTAACTAAATATTTGCCAGCCCTAATGTCTTTAATGGTTGATGACCAAGTGAGAACATTACATAATAAACTTCCTCCTGATGAAAGGGAGTCTGCCATCACCACTATTGAGCATTCCGGCCCTCCTCCTGATGCCTGTGAAGCTTATATGAGGGAGAGTCCTGTGTGTGGAGTCTTAGCAATGTATTATACTCTGCATGCAGCAAAGTTAAGAGATCGAGGGGCATTATTAAGGATTCTCAGTATTTTGGGAAGTTGCAAAGACGGCCGAGCTTATGAAGACCCATTCTTGCATGCATTAGTCGCACTTATCATTCAGTTGCCCAATGAGTTTTTAGGAGAAGATTTCAGCACAGTTTTATTCGATGAATTTTTCTTTGCCGGTCTATCAAAGGACAATGTTACCAGACATTTATTAAAATTATTATGGTACATACATCATAAATTACCCGAAACAAGAATACAAACTTTAATGAAAGCGTTACAACCCGGGACACAGCACCATGAATCTGTACATAAGTTGTATGAGACTTTACAACAGAAAATGCACTCCCAGGTAGAACCGGCTCCCAGCACCAGCGAAATGGAATATTTGGATTCACCTCTCATGAGTGTACCAACCCCTGCACCCTATCACATGTAGTATATACTAAACAATACAAAACTTGTTATTGCATTATCTACATTTACCATAAATAATGTTACGGAAAAAAAAGGTATTTACTGGTGTTAATTGAAAGAGGTATTTTTCTATAGGTGAACAGAAAAATAAAGACAATTCTGATGAATATAACCACTTGCACTTGCAGTAGTTTTGAATGCCAACAGTAAAAAAAACATAATAGAAATGCAAAAGTCTGCAAGTATGTTTGTAACTCTTCCCTACAAAAAGAACTGAACAGATTTGGAAACAAAAATGGCACAAATATGGCAATGAGGAATAACATTTAAACAGTTTACAGTAAAAAATGTATGGTTCCCCTGGGATAATTTTCATACAATTGAAGCAACTTTTAAATAGAGGCTATTGATACTGCTTTCATTATCACTGTTTATAAGAATGAATTTTAAACATTCTGATAATCAATTTCGATAACTGTTATTATGTATATTGCTAGAACTGATTTCAGTGCCACCGTTTTGGTGCAGACAATTGATTATATCACTGCCAGGATAAGACATAAAACAACACTAGACATAGTCGTATCTCGAATGTTAGTAATGTGACCAAGATCATATATTGGTTACATTGTTAACATACTCCTTAAGTTGTATGCAGTAACATTATTATGTGATATGTCATATGATACAAATCCCAGTTGCTTTGATTGTCAAATAATGCTAACTAGGAATTTGTGTCTTCTTCCCATATACACTAAATTACAGTTAAGATTCATTAATACTATCATATAAGTACTATAATTGAAAGGTAAGAGACAAATTATAAACTATAGCAAATATAATTGATAAGAAATAAATCAGTTGTTAATTAAATATGTATATTGAATATGAAATATAATGTATTTAACAATCATTATTTTTATACCCACTCATGTCACTAATGTTGAAGTTAAAGTGTCAAGTACAGAGTAAATATACCAGATGGTGAAGTTAAAATGTTAGGTGAAAATCGGAATGTCCATATCTAGCTTCATAGTACACACGAATGACTAGGCACATCATTCATATTATTTAATCTAACCCAGGTATATAAGTTTTATCATTATAATTAAATGTTATAATATAAATAAACAAGCAAGTAACTCCTCAACTTGCTTTAGTTTTATGTTTGTCACCAATACCATCTCTAAAGACTGCCCTAGATTGTATCACTATACTAGATGGCGCTAATATATATATATATATATAATAGGTAAAACCTACTTTCCAATTTAAGAAATTGGCAAAAGCTAGTAAAAGATATGAAATGAAAAGTTTTTTCAAAATGTTAAATATCGCAGATAATTTTTAGAATACTGAATGAAGTAGTAAGAACCAGCTGTCATGATATTGTTGGTTTAGACCAAGTATCACTAAAGTATGATATTGCTGCAGAAGTCAATGTTTCCCGTCACGTTTCATTATTCAAGCTTTGTCGTGGCGATAGGGCTCAATAGCCTATGGTAAAGCCATACACCTTCTGCGAAGCCTATTGAAGCGAGGGGGGGGGGCTGCTCTTTATATATCTATTTTAAGAAGACGGGACTAAAGGCTAAGGGACGAAGATGGACACTTCACACAATGATACTTTCCAAAAGCTAGTGGGGTTGTCGTCTTGTGCGGGCCAACCCATCTCTAAAAATAATTACGATCCCTTAGGGGACTGACTAGCCGTCGAGGTGCCTTGATGATATATAGTTCTGGGGAACCTGCGGCACTGATGGCTCTCGCGGTTGTTTTAGTGGGTATTCCGCGAACCCCACATACCACTGGATCCCATCCGAAGTTACCGGTGGTGCGTAAATGAATTTCCCGGCTTCTCGTGGTCCTTCTTGGACACATCATCATTATCTGCCCTTATCGGTCCACTGCTGGACATAGGCCTCTTTCAATGAACGCCAAGACGACCGATCTGCTACTCGCCGGACCGGCTACGGCACGGAGATTGTCTTCCCGCCTGGTGAATAGTCGAGCAACACTTCTTTTTCTTAAACGCGGCCTCCACTCTAAAACCTTACTGGCCCATCGGAAATATGTTCGTCTGAGTGTGTGACCAGCCCATTCGTCGCGTGATATCGGATACCTTAGTTCTCTGCCTTATGACTTCGTTACGAATTTTGTCCGACAGAGAAACACCCAACGTAACACGTTCAATAGCTTTGAGCTACTGCAAAATTGCGGACCAGTCCTAAATTAAAAGGCCATGTTTTGAACACACGCTCCTATAAAATGTAAAGTTACAATTGACTTCAGTAAGAGTTGTTGTAATTACCTAGGCAACAGTATGCTTAACAACATCTTTACGCACACTTGAACTGGGGAATAGGCTGTTGAATGAGTGACGAGAGCGGGACCAAAACAGTACGAACGGAAGTTGAGGAGGACACAAGTTAACGCAGATAGAAATAGAGTTACGTTTCGTAGATTGCTTTTTTCTTCCTCTGTTTTTCTCATATCGTCGACAAAACCTAATCAAAAATGAGCAGGAAGCAAACTCCTGGAAACTGAGGTTCAATTAAAACAAATGTTCACTTTAAAATACTTTATTAGTAGGTATCAACTTACAAGGTATTACATAAACATCGTTATTTAGTTAGAAAAATCAAAGTATTGTAAAAAAAAAGTATTTGGACGAAATATAAACTGAGCATGTCTTAGGCAGTCATTGTTAATTTAAAAGTTAAAAGTGAGGGTAGTTTCGGCAGTTATCATGCTCGATGGTCGCGCCGGTCCGGTTTCAAGTCCATTGAGTGTAGAGAGCGCAGCGACCTCGAGCGCTCGAACAACGAAGGGTCAGTGTATATTGGTTCACTGCCGTCGTCGAATGCATTTGCTAGTCTCCCAGAAGAGCCGGCTTCCTCACCTACGTCCCCATAATTCCTACCCAATCCACTGGGAATGTGAAAAGAAAATTTGTTTTAATAATACATAATACATATTATATAGTCCTGGTGTTCATTTAATGTTGCTTTTCGTGATGGACCAAAACATTTGAAAACAAATAAGTAATAAATTCATTGAGCTCAATGGGTTAGCATTGAAGCTATTGGGCAGCCTGTGTCCAGTAAGGGCCCGTAAACTCAAGAGATTTTTATTTTAAGTCATTCCTGTCAAGGTCATTCGTCGTTGATATTTATTTATTGAACGCGCGATAATTTCTCATTCCCCTTAATGCGTTTTCGATCTCGACAGGCGACGTGAGGCGACAGCATCATTTCAATCCGGTAACATGTGGGCAAAAAGCGCCCCAATCGCTTGCAATACGTGATTGACAATGTAGTCCTCTATAGCCCTAGGAGAGCTGTTAATAACATTATTCCTACCTCAACGAGAAGGGCTTGTGTAGATGTGAGGCAGAGAACAGCGAGGGTCTGGTCGGCCGAGGACCGGGCGCCGCCGGCCGCATGGAGGGCACAGGGCTGGAGGCCGCGATGTTCTTACGTAGTACCCGCCAGTAACGTCTGCGAACGAATATAAATAGCAAAATCCTAGAATTAAAGTGTATATTGTATATTATAATAATAATTATTATTGTGTATATCATAACAAAAAACATAATTGTTATTTGTTGTGCTATTGAAGGTAGACTTGTAAAATTATTAAATTTGGTCCTTATTCGTGTTAAACCAGATATATTTCCTACTTAGGTATTTAATACAATATGTAAGCAGGGCGATCTAAAAAAAGCTTATAGAATTTAAAACAATTCGCCAATCCGCCTTATAGTGGCTACACTTACTTGTAGATATAGAGCGCGGCTATCAACATGGCCAGCAGTAGCGACAGCAGCACACACAGCGCCACCAGCAGAGCGCGGTAGTGCTGCGGGGACACGCACACTCCCACTGCTGCCACCACCGGCGACGAGTCAGCCGCACCGTTCTCTTCGATCAGCTCATTGCGATTGTCGAATACCTGCGAAAGTATGTATATAGGAATAACATTACCCCGCGGTTTCACCCACTTAACTCCGGTCATATCAGCGCCATGGAATATATACCATGACGCTAATATGACCGGATAAAGCATAAAGCCTTCCTCGATAAGTGGACTATTCTACACAAAAGTATTTTTCAATTAGGGTCAGTAGTTCCTGATAAGCGCGTTAAATCAAACAAACGCATTATTTCGATTCTTTTGCCTTATATTATATATTTAGAACCAACTCCGCTCTCCGTAATACGAGGCTGTCGTCGCCAACTATCCACTATGAACGGTTACCTACTTAAAAAAATACACTAACCTCAATCATCTTCCTCACATGACTCGGAGATTCCACTTCATCCTTCAAGAACTTGTCTACTTTGGCTTCTTCGTACGATATTTTATAAACCGACGCGTCACTCCTGTTTGGTTTGCTCTCATTCGTGACGACCTCTTCTCTCGCGGCCTCTGCGGTGTCGTTGTGGTCTGCTGGCAGCTCGTCAGTGTAGTTCGTGTCTCTTCGTCGTCTACCAAACGAAGGTTCCGAACGTCCAGTGTGGCTCGGACAATATGCCTGGAATTCGACTCTACTTATTACGCTCGGTGAAATATGTGTATCCCATATTTATTAATCAGCGTGAGTGACAACAAAAAACTAAAGACACAATCAATATTTAGGATCAGCTACGCCAGCGCGCATCGAGTTTGCTTTATAATAACAACGTGTAAATACAATCGACGCTGCTTAATTCTAACAATATCACTTAGACCATACCTACTCAGCAATTATACATAATATTAAAATTAAATACACATTGCCTTATTTGGATTGAAGAGTGGCCTGAGGCCTTTATGTTTATATTTAAAGAGATAAAAGCATTAGGTTATTTATAATCGATAGAAATAACAATATATCGATCATTGCTATTTGTTATTGCAATTATATTGATAAAGCACATTATGCGTAAATAATAACGGTTAACTACGTAATAGATAAGCCATGAAGCATACAAACTGATAACAATAATTATGAAACGCGCTAATTTTATAGGCATGTGGTACTAAACTACTATGTACTATTTAGTAATATGTGGTATGGGTTTCTTAGTTAACGAATTCCGAGCGTTGTGGATGTACTTCGGTGTACAAATACATCCGTGTGGGTTTTTCATACACCTTAACTACTTATAATGGTGTTTTTGTTTTGGATATTAATATAAAAATAATGTGTTTATTATCTAATAAGTAAGTTTACCAATAGATGGCACTGGCCACTAGGAGCAAGTTAAATACAAGCTCTTTGGTATATATTATCACGTATAGGTAGGTAGAGTATCTACAAAGCGTAACCACTACCCAGGCCTGGAGCACGCTAAAACTCGAAATTTGTAAGTACATATATTTTTGTACCCGCTTTACTGCTGAGAGGAATTAAGCCTATCATGATTATACTTACAGGTTGGCATCCATCTCGGCAAGTTCGCACGGTAGCTTCAAACACTAGGAAGTTTGATTCGGGTATTTTAAATGCATTGAACCTGGCTTCAAGAGAGTCACCGCTGCGTCCTTTGTCAAGTTCAGGGAAGACATCAGGGTCCACTGGACAACTGCAAAGAATTGTGACACTCGTAACGTTTGCACCGCCGTTGTATCACAAACCGTAACGCTTGGTGGGTAGTTGTAGAAAGACAATTTAGAATTTATAACTTTAAGTCCCAACATAGTAAAGGCGGTTCTTAACCAAGCATCGTAAAGTCTGCCACGTATCTATATCTGCTAACTGTGTTATCTTGTGAGCAGTGTCTGTTTAATGCACATACAAACACACACACACACACACACACACACACACACACACACACACCTTTACGCTATCTCCCTAAGGGGGTAGGTAGAGAAGGAGCGCTGAATCTTTAATAGCGGGATCAATGCGGGCAGTTATGATGTTAGTTGAAATAATAAAAGCCGATTTTGATTTATGCATGGGTATCATCAATTTTACCAAATGAAAAGTAGGCATATCGAAACCCACCGGTGCCTACAAGAAAATGTGAGAATATTTTAATTTTGTGTCCTCGATGAGTTTATGCGTTAGGTCAGCAAAACCATAGAATTGTCCCTCACATAACTCCCACGCGAAGTGCTGACTGGTGCTTGCGCTACTACGTTTCTTTTGGTTTGTCATATTGCGAATAGCCTACTGCCCAAAAGGTAGTGAAGGAAGTGGGTAAAGATGTTGATGTCTTAAGTTTACGCAAATGTTAGTCATTGCAATAAACTACTTTTACCGATTTTATCGCGGTTTATTCAATTATTTATGTAGCCCGACGTTTCAGAAGATTTACAACAACCATGGTCACGGGTGGACTGGGCTACATAAATTATTTAATAAACCGCGATAAAATCCGTAAAAGTAGTTTTAGTGTAAGTGGGTAAAGGCAGGTTTTTGTTACTGTCGGTGAAGGAAAAATATGGTAAGAGTAATCTCTTATATATCATATTTTTTCTTTCGTCTGGGCCATTATATATTTCACTGAAAATGTTATTTATTACAGATGATTGCATTTGAAATTATTCAAATTTGCTGTAGAAATACATACGGAATACGAATGAATTATTACGGTTGTTTAGAAAGGTCAAAACTTGCGTTATCATTGATCTAGCTCACGTGCCGTTACGCGAGCTGGCTACGGGTTCACGTCTCTGTACACTCGGTTGGCATTTAGATCGATTTGTTATATCTACTATATCTATATATTCATATACACTTGACGTCATTGACGTTTGGTGTACAGATATTGTAATCGATATCCGTGTAGACCTAGAGTATAGACCTCTGGAACAGTGCGCCGACGTATTGAGACAACGTGTCGAAGGCGGGGATAGGCTTTACATTGCAATGAAGTATACAGGCTAGGAGACATGAGTACATTGATATACTCAATAATAGCGGGGTCAGATTCTAACAACTTTCTTTTATATAGAATAGGGGGCAAACGAGAAATTGGAGCCTTTTTACGACTACCGACGCCCATGTTCATTCACATAATTGCTATGGCGATTTGTTTTCCTCCTAGTCCTCCCCCCCTCCGCGCAATGGGCCACCGGCTACTCACAAACCGCACGTAATGCGACACTGAAGATTTCACTTTAATTGTGCGGTACTTTGTGAGCGAGAGGTACCTCCCCGGTCGTAGCGGCCCAATTCCGTTACATGGGAGGAGGTAGTCTCTTGCACTATGCACGGCACTACCCCCTCCTATGCGGCATGGCACTACCTCATCTTGTTTTATTTGTAAAACACTTATCCACTAAATCTTTTGTCCTCCCTCTTCTGTTAACAACGCATTCACTCATTCACTCAGGGCGACGGTAATATATATATATATATATATATATATACCGTCCACTGGCAGATCAATTGTCCTGCTTCACTCGGCCCCACCGTACATGACAGTCACTATTCGCCGATGTTATGCGGCTCCCTCTTTGGTAGGACTGACCTAATTCGGTTGCGAACCAGTAATGATACCACCTCGTGAGCTTGACATGCAATGGGATGGAGAATAATGCGTTAGTGTAATACGTACCCCGTCCTATCGATCAGCTGTACAGAGCGACCTGAATATGGATCCCTAGCGATGACGTTCGTCGCAAAGATGTCCGTTGCGTAATTATATCCATCCTGCGCTTCGAGCCTGAAGGTCAGCGGGTCGCCAACAGCAATTGTCGTCGTCGGCCGGCCCTGGTACAATATCAATAGCCGCACTTTCGAGTTGAGGGAACTTTCTTCTGGAAGGTATTCGATGGGTATCGGACTCCCGGACCTGTCGATCAGATCAGCGCCGAGGCTGCTGTTAGATGTTAAGATGAGTTTGTTTTTGAAATATTTGGACTTTGAATGAGTTTTTCTATTTCTATTACAAAATTTAAGTACGCAGACAAGGCGACAGGATATGTTTATCTAAAGTAAAGAATACAAGAAAAATAATTTCAAAATTTAATCTCTTATTTAATAACTGTTAAAAAAATAGGTATTGAAAGATATTTTAAATGTAAAAAACGTTAAAAAATCATTTAAAGTCCGACAGTTAGTAGCTGTTAGTAATAACAGCACTCAATATATTTACTTCCCCATGTTTACATACATTAAATAAAGAAAATAACACATACGATATTCATATAAGACTTCCCACACAGGTTCAGGCTAACACACAGAAAAAGATTCATGGAAAAAACACGGAAAGCCTTTATAATAGAACACAGAAAAAGCTTCAGAATAAAACAGAAAAAGCTTCATAGTAGAACACAGAAAGAGCTTCATAATAAAACAGAAAAAGCTTCTTAGTAAAACACAGGAAAGGCTTTGTAATCGAGGCCTATACAGGTAACGAGAACCTTGGCTCAAACGCACATAAACACACTTCAAAATCAAACACAGCTTTATAGGTCAAAAAAACTGTTAAATGTTAAACACTAGCATATTATAAAAATCGTCTATTTAAAAAGATGAATTTAAATATATTTTGATTAGTGACTGACATAAAATCGTAAACACTTACAAAGTAGATTTTCAGAATATATACTACGTACGTATAATGTTACGTATAAACGAAAACCTTACAAAATACATACATACAAATACTTGTATGACAATATCATAATCAATAAATAATAAAAATAATGTAGATACAGGCCAGGCAATCAGAGGGCTATCAAAAACATAAGAAAGAAATAAAGTAAATGTGATTACAAATACATAGGTTCTTATAACCAAAGCATTTATAATATATTTGCATCCCCAATTTAATATAATAATAATCAACACAATTTGATAAATAAAAAAGGAAGTGGGTAAGTAGACAGGAAATTTGGAGTTACATAATATATTAAACTGTCTGGTTTAATGGTACATTCATCTATCTCAGGCCAAAGAGAATTTATAGGATAATAAAATAATATAATTGACACAGGATACAAAATAAAAGTATTATAATTAATGAAATAAATATGTTATGGCGTAAATTGCTTGGATAGGAAATTGAAAAGCCATGCACATGACAGAAAATTCGACAAAAACCAGCAAAAAAAAACGAAAAACAAGGGCAAACGGAAACCATGAACACAGAGGTCCTCCATGAAACGGACCGGTACATGCCACATTGTAACTTTTTAAATAGACGCTAAGTACAGGTCTCGGCACGTAACTGTAGCGCCGAGTGATAAGCGGAAGATGCTTACGTATACATGCGTGGCTAAGCATCTACGCATGTGCACGTAAGAACGATTGGAGAACCAATCACAACTCCCGCAGGATACACGTGACTCCCCCACGTCCCGCGCTCGCCCCTCCGACACCGTATTTCGTATTTCTGCGCAGTAACAGTCTACGCTATACTTTCGTGCCGGAACCTATACCTTAGATAATGTATACTAAGGACTAACTAATGTCTCACCCAGCCCCGATGTAGTTGGAAGTGACGACGGCCTCAGCTGGGCCTCGGAACAGACACGTCAGGTTGAAGCGCTTGTCTCTGGACGTCTGCACGTTGTCGCTGAATTGTACCACGACTATGTTGGTCATAGTGTCACCGTACTGCAACGAGGTATGAGGGAAACACGTTTTGTGCATCGAAAGGTATTTTTACATTACAATTGTCTCTTAGGTGTACCTAATAAATGTTACAATAAAACTACTTAAGACGTATTATTATTAGATCCTGACTAAAACTCACCCGTTGTGTACCACACTCTGGATATCCATGAGCACCAGTAATCCTCAACACGTTGTTGACACCGCCGTTACCGCGGAGGAAGCAGCGGTCGTAGAAGCCGTACGTGTACATGCGACCGTAGAAGCCTTCAGGCAGCCGTAAAGTAAACTCCATACCATCCTCGTTGCACACTTGAGAAACTGAATACAACATTTTATTTTATCGCATATTAACTAGTCAACAAATATGTTTTAAACTAGCGGCGGTTTCACACGTGCAAAATTCGAGGGATCCATTTTTTTCGGGATACAAAGTAGCCTGACAGATGAGCTTGATCCTACTTCAACCTAGTAATATTATTAATGCGGATGTTTGTTTGTATGTTTATATTATTTCGCGTAAAAGCTGCTGAAAAGACTTGGCTGAATTTTGTCATAGATTACAATTTGGAAACTCGTAAAAGACAGTTTCCTGAAATAATAATTAATGGTTCTCACAGGTATTATATGCGAGCAAAATTGGGAGGCGCAGCTGGTATTTCTTAATTTAATTATGTCCAATAGAATTAATTTCTGTGAAATACATGTTTATACCAATTTAGGTTGCAACTGATTACACCCCGGGTGACTCAGAAACACCAAAACAAATTCCTGTTATAGCTGCGCACAGCACAAATGGCCGGCATGAAGTAGATAGAAGTACATTTTCATCTATTTAGTCGGCAAGGTGTATGAGACGTATTATGAATAATTACTATATTACGAACAAACCGAATCGACACCGTGGAAGTAGCTGATGGTGATGGGTCGAGGGTGATGGTCGATACGCAACGACATGAGTGGTTATGTGTGGATATATAATAGCACAGGCTATTATATTCCAGATTGAGCCAATTCGGAGTGGCCTTTTAAAATCAGCGTACATTAGGTAAACAGGCAATCGGTTCATCTGATGGCAACAGAAGATATCCCAAGCAGATCACGACACGATAAGTCAGCGAGAAGTAACGCACGGTCCGTGCCGGCCTGAATCATCAGCAAACCAATGACACCAACTCGACGTTGTTTCTTTAGTCAAAGTCACCCACCGTCTGACCAGTCATGAATTTATGTCCCATCACCGTACCCGCTCACACTATTTAGCAGTGTTCTCTAACTAACAGTTCAGCTCACAGTTGCCACGCAGCTTTGCACCGAGCAGATTTATGTGAGCGAGACCTACATACCCAAGGCGAATCAGTAGAAATGCTACAGTGTCTACCTTTTTCTATAGTATAGGAGGACAAACCAGCAATCGGAGCCTTTCAACAGCTACCGATGCCCATGAACATCAGCACAATTAAGCCGATGCGGTGCCCTCCTTTCGCTGCCCTCCACCTCAATGGACCAACGGCTACTCACAAACCACACGAAACGCGACACTGTAGATCACTTTACGGCGGTATCAAGTAAGCGAGAGGTACCTCCCCAGTCGTGCCGGCCCAATTCCTTTGTATAGGATGATATAGTATGACGCACCATGCATGGCACTATTTTCTCCCATGTAGCGTGGCACTACCTCTTACTAAATTAGCCTCCACAAATTCAAGTATCATCAAAGCAGTCTTCAGTTAATTGCTCCAGCATTTTTTGAGATTGACTGCGTCCAGCGCTCACCTATCTCTGTCGCCCAGCACACTGTTGCATGCGACTTCACGCATAGCGGCTTTATGCGAGCGAGAACTACATTCCAGTCGGTCCCGAATCTGCTGCAATAACGCCACGTCTACACCTACAAATCCAACTTACCATCCAAGCAGTCATCAGCAACTCGCCCCAGCGCCCGCTCGTAGAAGTCGTACTCATTGGCGGTGTTATCGAAGTGTGCCGGATTAGCTGCATCCAGCGCTCGCGTGTCTCTGTCGCTCAGCTCACAATTGTCGCGGGGTTCAGCTCCAAATGGAACATCTCTGCGCACGTATAATAAAAATATAGAAATAGTCGTATTCTTTATTGGATAGGTGGCAGAGATGTTGTAAAGGTCGATTAGCCATCGAGCATGTGTGCGACGATCTCCGCACAGCGCCTAACTGGTCCGATACATAAACTTGTGGATCGATGAAAGCCAAAACTGCATTAATCTAAATGTATATATCCGCAGTGGACAACGTCATTGGCATAATTAACACCAGCAAAACGGACCAATCATTGTTTGCATGGATTTTACAATAGAGATCGACATCTCCCCTGTGTTTATTGTCCGACAAACTGATGAATAGCGTAGAACCAACTCCCAACCGATAGATATTTTAGATGATTTAACAGTCACTGAAATTAAGTGGGAATCAGTAATGAGTTAAGTTCGTAAATAATGATAATGTAGTCCTTCACGAATTTTGGCCGCGGTGGCTGTATAGTATGTAGAGACTAGCCAACTGCGCAGGACATATGGCGCACAAGTGTGAGCGCGCTCAGACACAAGTGCACTCTGTGTTTAATCATTCTTCTATTCCAATGGGACGGCAATTCGACACGACCGGAGAGAAATTAGCCGCAGGACAAAAGAGCTTCCCGAGGCACGGGGGCGTAACAGCGGGACCAACACCTTGACTTCGGACTTAGAAATTGAAAAGTACCAATAAAACTTTGGTACGGGACTCGAAACGGTACGAGGTAGCCGGAAATAATAGATATGTGTCGAAAACGTAATATATTGTTATCAAACAATTAATATTAATTACCTGTAATTAAATGAGCGGCAGATGAAGTCTCGAGCTTCTATACATTCTCTTTGACAGTGCGCCAACGATTGAGCGGTTGTGAAGCGTCGGACGAATCGCCGTTGCATGCGTTGTCGGCCAACTTGTCTGAAGCTATCGTCTTCGCACCGCGAACCTTGCCACGGTCTTTGTCCAACAGGTGGTCTTCCCCCGCCTATTGGACCTCCAATAGGGCCACCAATCACTCCACCAACAGGGCTGTTCACTGGACCAGTAACGGGACCCCCAGGGCCGATTGGTAAATCTTGATCGTATCCGCCATAACCACCTACACCTGAATTTTTAACGAATTTTAACGAAACTTTAGAAGTATATTTTAATGTGCTCTGTTTCACTCGCGTTATGAAGTCGATTATAACGGTACCCCATTACCCGTGAAGCTCTTCATGTTGTATCAGGGAGCATACAAATCTACAGACTATATACGTTCCCAGTATCCTCGTAGTCAGGTGGAAGATTACACGCGGCGGTAGATTCCTGGCCTCACCGGCTAATTAAATCACCATCACTAGAGCCCAAGTCTACCTCCATGTAGACCGTAGAATAGACGTCCGGCTGGTGCAAAGGGAATATATTTTAGGTAAGACGAGAATGTTGCTTTAGAGGTAACGGATTTGATCACACCCAGCATGGATGCGTTTCTATATTTTATTATATTATTCTAAAATTAAAAATAAATCAAATAAGTTTCCTGTAACACTAGTACTTACGGTACTTGGCATAGGACTAGACTAACGTGTGCTAAGTCCACAGATGTTATATTATTTTTATAATAAAATGGGCAACTGTAATAACTGTCATTAAATTGTTGTCGCCTTTATAATAAATACGCTCTTTCGTTTGACATTTTTATCAAACAATTTACTTAAAAACTTTTAAATCTGAACCGGTTATTGAACTTTTTAAAAATAAATCTCACATTTATGCCTGACACGGTCAGTGGCAAGGATTCCAATTTATGATTTATGTGTGGAACTGACCGCGTTAAGCGTAGTATTTTTGGGTACCTCATATCTTGCGTGTTATGACTCTAGGTCAGCGGGAAGTACTAGTGAATTGCTTTGAGAATTTTGTAATTCTAGGTCGACGAGAAGTTACAAGGTTTAAATAAGTAAATTCTGATTTTGATTGATTTTTTTTATAGCATAGGGGCAAACGGGAAATGGGAGGCTGTAGATGGCTACCGACACCCATACACATCCGCATTACTGTTGTCATGCGACTGCGTTGCCCTCCTTTCCGTCTCCCCTAGACTGGGCCACCGGCTACTGACAAATCATACACCGTAAAGTAACACAGCAGTCACCTTACGGTTGCATAATGAAAGCGAGATGTACCTACCCGGTCGTGCCAGAATAATCCAGCGTGGCTCTGCCTCTTACAGTAGGTATACTTGCACCAACTCACCGATTGGTCTATCCAGTCCCGATGGAGCGTAGTCTTGGTAACCTCCAGGTCGGTCGCCGGGTCTCCGTATACCGAAAGTTGGTCTGCCCTCGACAGGATACCTAAGTTTATATTAAATGTAAAAGTAATTAATAATTAATGTTTCTTTTTTTTTGTTTGATAGAATAGGGGGGCAAATGACTAATCGGAGCCTTTTTACGACTACCGATGGCCATAAACATTCACATAATTATTGTGCCATCTGTTGCCCTCCTGCCCCCCCCCCCCCAACGGGCCACCGGGTACTCACAGGCCGCATTAAATGCGACACCGTTGTGTCGATTTACGGTGATATAAAGGAAAGCAAAAAAGCGAGAGGTACCTCCCCGGTCGTGACGACCCAATTCCATTGCATAGAAGAATGTAGTACACGCACTATGCATGGCACTACCCCTCCTATGCCGCATGGCACTACCTCCTCTTATGCAGCATGGCACTACACCCTACAACTTCTCTTTCTATTCTACATCATATCATGTCTTCTTTCCTCTATAACGATGCTTGAATCGACTAACTATTCATAACTAGCAAGAAATATGCATAAACATAGATTTGCAAAATACACAAGATACACGATTTCGTACTGAACTGTGATTTCATGGAGTCCGTAAATTGTACGTAGTTGTTTACCGAGTAATTAATAAATAAATATAACAAAGTATATAATTTGACATGCGCTTCTTTTCTACGAACGGTTTTGAGACTGTGTGTTTTGGTGTTTTGTAAATCAATGATAACAAGGCGATCAAATTACCTGTCAGACACTGGTCGTCCGCCTCTGTCAGGGAATCTATCTGTGGTGGGGTAACGACTTCTCGTGGGATACTCCGGGTTGTAGTAACCACCTCGTCCTGTGTATGGTCCACGGGATTAATACAATACTAAACAAGTGTAATCGATTACTTAGGCGGGTTTGGACTGCGACAGTATGTGTGACGGGCGGGTCTCATGGTGATATTTTGTTCGACATTATAATTAAGAGTCTAATCAAAATTTCTTCTTATGGACAATCAATTATACTTCTTCGTCTAATAAGAAATTGCTTCTTATGGTCGATCAGTTATATTGCGGAATAAAATATTGCGAACTACAAATTATACTCGCTCAAACTTGAGTTCAAGCAATTTTGCGCAATCTACAATAACAAGTCTAATAAATAATACTGCACCCTACATAACATTGTATAATATAGATCGACTGGGCTGTGCTACTCATCTAATATTTATGTTGCCATTTGTGCTGTGTCTTCTTAGACGGATTTGACGGATTAAGTGCTATTAAAGTCACAGGTAGTTATTCAATATGTAACTCTTGACTACCTTATAAATGAATTCACATTAATAATTACCCTGTAACCGACACCTGTGAATCTGCATTTTGTGATATTTATTTGCCATTTAAGTTCTGAATGTGCTAACTGGGACTTTAATGTGAAACCGACTCTAAATGTGTCATTTTGTATAAGGTATGATAGGGTTGACATATCACTTTAAATAATTACAATCGAAAATAACAATGTCGAATCCACCCGAAGTGTGTGTGTGCGGAAGTGTAAACTTAGCATTCGTAAAATCTTACCCGGGTATGAAGATCCGTTCGGGGGGTATTTATCATACAAATCCGGGTATCTGTCGCCTCCAAGGGGAACGGGGTCCCGGTTAACTCCGACGGGGTATCGGCTGAACGGATACCGGCTACCGCCACCAGTGCCAGAATATCGGTCCTGATCGTATCTGTCAGGATATTTGCCATACCAAACTTGCGATGGGTATCTGTCTCTATTCGGAGTGGGATATCGGTCAGTGGGATAACGGTCAGCGGGATAACGGTCATCGGGATAACGGTCAGCGGGATAACGGTCAGCGGGATAACGGTCGGGATATACATCGATCGGATACCTACTGATCGGATATCGATCAGCGGGATACCTTCCGATATCATTTCGAGGATCATACGGTGGATAACGCCCACCGTCATTTGGGTATCGTTCTCCAGCGGGATACCTTCCCACGGGATAACGGTCGGGACCTGCCGGGTGTGGATCGATACTCGGTGGATACCGGTCGAGATTATTAGTAGGATAACGGTCGGAAGGATATCTATCGGGTCCAACACCGGGTGGATATCTGTCGTCCGGATATCTGTCTGCTGGATACCGGTCGCCCGGGTATCGGTCTGCTGGATACCGGTCGCCCGGATAACTGTCCGGGTACAAGTCAGGGCCAGCCGGGTATCTGTCGTCCGGATACCGGTCCGGCTTGCCGTAGCGATCGTCGTCGTAGTACCGATCGTCGTCCGGATACCGGTCCACGCCTGGCGGGTATCGGTCTCGATCACCCCCACCACTACCGCCTTGAAGGAACACAAAAAATGTATTAATCTTTTTTTTTTTCATAAATAAATGTTTACTAACTAGTGAAACGTGCAATATTTCTCTTTGTTACGTACAAAACATTTTAATAAATTTACTAATAAGTGCATGCAGTTTGTCTCTGTATGGTTGATTTTAGTCTCACGCCGACGGCACGCGCACCGCACATGTGACAAACAAAACAAAGCGAATTATGAAATAATGAAAAAAATATTAACTACAAGAAATAGGCCGCTATATAGCTAGTCTTGGCATAAATATTGTAACAAAGAAAAAAATATGTTTTAAATGGCAAATACGAGATTTATTACTTTAACAGTATGTTAGTTTAATACATAAACATAAAACAATTGAAAATATAAAAAGCTTATTCAAAGTGGCCGCCATTGGCTGAAATACAGTCCTTTAAACGTTGAGGCCAGTTATCAATAGATGCACGCACTCTTTCCATGGGGAAATTCTTCACCGCCAATCGTATGGATTGCTTTAGGATATACTTGTTATTGAACAGGGTGTTATTAAGGGACTTAACTACCTTCTCAAGAATGGTATCCTGATATACTTGTGCCAATATTTTGATACCTTCTCACAAAAATATGGCTCAGTCACTCCTTCATAGCTAACACCCCACCAAAGTATCGCTAAAGTCGGATACTGCCCACGTTGCACTCTGTCGATAATTTTGTTTCTTTAATGCTGCTCAATCGTAAAACATCTCTCATCCGTAAACACATTTTTTCTGTGACCTGCCTTAGCGTACCGTATCTTCATTTTACCACCCTATTCATCCTCATAGTTAAGAAATGGTTCGTCTCTTATAGGTTGCAAAGTACTAAGTCATCTCTTAAAATACGCGATATGGTTCTTGGTCCTATCTCCATTTCCCTAAATAAAATCTTTTGCTTTCGGACTGGATTTATTCTAATTATTTCCCTTACCGCTTTGATCATATTTTTCACACGAACGTGGACGGCCAGATCTTAAAACCTGTCTACAAAATGTATGGAGAGTTAAAAAATTGCACTCGGCCCAATACCTACTTTATGCAGTGCAATGATGATTCTGTTCACTTGATCGCCTCACTCGATTTTAATATCGCAAAATATTGTACAATGTATTGGCAGCCAAAATAAGAAAACATAATGAGCAATCGTATATAAATGACAGAATCCAAATTCAAATGTAACATTTTTTATTTTCAATTGTAACAATATTTATGGCCAGGCTAAGTATATGTCGTACAGAAAACGCACGATTATACATTAAATATACGTATTAGGGTATATAATTATATTTATTAAACTTTAAGAACTAAACAATAGATAAAACTAAGATTTGTGATTTCATTAATATTACCTAGATACATTAATTATTTTATTTATAGAAAGCAAAGGAGCGAATCTCGCACCAAGAAAAAATATAGAAAACAGTTTTAAGATACAACTATCTACTTTATGTTAGTATTGATGTCTACTGTATTTGAACTATAATACTGTACTACTGTTAAAACTAAGAATACATTTACTATAATTTTAGAAAAAGTATAAAGCTACAACAAAAGCATTAATTACTGTCTACATACGACTTTTGAAATCATTCTATAGTTACCACTAACTACTATAAGTATGGGTAGAACCCATAAATACTCATTTTAAAACCATTAAAATCTACACATCTACTAAATTTGCTTTAGCAGCCTTTAATATCCGAACCTGACGAATTCGACCCCCACGATCCAGTCTTGCTACCTCCTCCTGGGCCCCCTGCCTCATTCTCGCCACTTACCAGTTGATCTGACAAACCATGTTACATGATTTTAATGTATTATTATGTGCATATAGTTGTGTGTAATAATGTAATAAGTAATGTGGGTATGGTTCTGTATATTAATAATATTGACGAAAAAGTGGCAGGATTTGGTATCATTATAGTAATTAAATGTCTTGTAGTGGGCATATTAGTCATTTAAATAGTTTTTAAAATAATAATAATTAAATTAATGAAGTAATAACAAATTTACAATTATACTTATTGTTATTTCATTAAACATATGCATGTGTAGATAATTTGTATAACTTCAAATATCATGAAGAAATATTTACATATGTACATGTATATGAAAATAAATTTATTTCAACGTGTACAACAAAAAAGAAAAATCTCAACATAACAATAACATATTAAAGTAAGATATAAATTACTAATAAATTGGATACTTTAAGAATTCAATATGAATGTGTGAACATGGTTAACGAGTTAAAACTTTTAATGTGCCGTGGGCCAAAGACCTCAGTTAACAATCCGTAGTGATTTCGCTCAATATAAAGTAAACATGTTTTCTCTAACTACCCTATTAATACCACTTAATTATTACTGTTCATTTGGGCGTAAATATTATCGTACCAATCGCAATTGTTATTACTATATTTTGAGAAAATAAATGTGATGTGTAATTGTTGTTGTGTATATCATATGTTATTTTTTTAACCAATTAGGAAAAATGTTGATGTATTAAAAAAATGGCCCTCGCAATTTGGCCAATTGATGGTGAGGGAGTTTTTAAATAACCTAGTTATAAAAATTTATAAAAAGGAGTTTTGAACACATCTAGATTTAAAAACTTCCAAGACTAGTTGCGTAAGTTCTACTGATCTATAAAGATATTAAAAGGGCATGTCCTTTGTCATTGACGTCTAATATTATAACAAGAAATTTTAAGTTATTTATTTACTTATTAAGAAAACCATTTCCGAAGAGAATTTTGATGTCTAATCCGACCCAGCAGACGATAGAAAACAATTCATTACCTACTACTGGTTGCCAGACAATATTGGCGAAGATAAATCAAATAAGTAACATTTATTTTTAATGATGCAGGTATATAAATATTAATATTTAAAACATATGGTAAACACGTTCGTCTTACTGCAAGCAATGAAATGATAATATACAAATTGAGTGCGATAAGTGCATGACGTCCAACGTACATGCATTCATACATCTGCATACGAATTGTTCATATTTATCAAATGAGACATTATCTAAATGGCAAATACACGTGTGATAAAGTATCTCGTTACATACACGTTTTCGCCTGCGTGAGAGTTAAATTATAAATGGCAACAGAGAGCTGATGTATTGTTAGATCATAGTTCAATGTCGTGTGCATTTTGTGTCTCGACTAATTTAAAGTAGAAACATGTAAAGCGTTATAAGCCGTTTAAATAAAGAAAAGAATTTAAATGGCGAATTTAATGGCGTCCGCTTGTAGCAGGTACTCTCACTGCCACAAGCGGACGGTAGCGTCAACAAAAATGTTTAATATGTTTTTATTTATTAACATAACAATGCCAGCCGGTGAAAATTAGATTTTTTATTTAATACTCATGCTTTCATCATAATAGATAAATAGTAAGACATCATATATTAACCTGACATTCACAATTTTTCGAGTTATTATAAATTGTGTTTCCATAACCTTAATGTTAGCTCCTAAACGGGTACAAGAGATATCAAAGACGGTCACCTAAGGCTCCGATTTCTCATTTGACAACTACACTAGATAAGAAAGTTCAATGTTGGAAGCCATTTCATCCAAAAATAAACGACATCACTTAATGACAACAACGATTTAAGAACTAATCATATCGAAAAACATATAACAATAAACTTAGAAGATTAACTAAAAAGAAACTATTTAAAAGTTGTACGTATCGATATTTTTTTTTTTTTTGCTTCGAGTATGCGAATATGACGAAGACGGCAATAGTTTATGTGCGAGATAGCTGTAAAATCCCCCATTTATGATTCTTTTATTTAATGAAGCGGCTTATAGATACATAGTCCTGGTTTCTAAATATTGAAAAATATGATTTTTTATACGTCACGCCACGCCATGGGGACTCTGAACTGGCTACTGGGGAGCCCTACCCTACTAAAACGTCAAGGAAGCCCTCAGCCGCCTTGGGAAGATGAGATGACCCAGGATCTGTTAGCAACAGGCTCAAAACTACTCTACGACTACGTCAGTCTACTGCAGTAAACAAGTCTATTCAACTAATAAATATAATTCTATATTTTTATTTAGGTTTTCGGCACATTAATTCAACTCATTTCATTGAGGGCGATAGCCATATCTTCACCTGCGCCTTTGAATAACTTATTAGCAAGTGACTGTACCTACCTGCCAAACTGTGACACAAGTCAGCCATAGTTTTTTTGTTTTTGTTTACACCACATGCACTGATTTACAAAAATATCAGATATACGTTTTTTTGTTTTTGTTTACACCACATGTACTGATTTACAAAAATATCAGATATACGTTTTTTTGTTTTTGTTTACACCACATGTACTGATTTACAAAAATATCAGATATACGTTTTTATTATCAACTGCCATTGTGTAGCATGCTTCATAGTATATAAACACATTTCTATGCAATGTAAGCCTAACGTGTATAATTTTAAGTCGTCTTTACAATGCAGATTTTATATAAAGATGTTCTGAATCTGTACGCATTTCCTTAAAATGCTAACTACTACTCGTAAATTACGTTCATGCACATTCGTACTTGCAAATAACATTTATGCCAAATTTCAAGTGAGTACAGTAGCCAATAATTCAAATAAAATTCATCATCATCATTATCAAACCTTATCGTTCCACTGCTGGACACAGGCCTCTGTCAATGAACGCCCAGACGTCCGATCTCCTGCTACTCGCATCCATCCCGGACCGGCTACTCTACGGAGATCGTCTTCCCATCTGGTGAACGTCGACCGACACTTCGTTTTCCTATACGCGGCCTCCACTCCAGAACCTAACTGGCACGTACGAAATTGCTAATCCCAAATCCGGACAATTACCAATTTTCTATCAATAAAAAAATCTTCAGAGATTAAATAGTTTGGACAATTCGTGTTTAGTGAGTCCGTCAGTGATTGAGTATCTAGTTTTTGTTGATTCCAAGCATTACTTCCAATACAGTGACAGCGTAGGTACATTTACCACGCTATTTAGTTCTTACTAGTCCGATTGACTATAAATAAATCCCACGTATTGCAAACGTGCTCTAAGGTGGTAAAAAACCTGTTCACAAAAGGATGTTGTATTAGAAACCAATCCAAGGTTGTCTCATTTAAGGCGGTGTTGTCATTGTAATTTTTACAAAATTTCTGTGTTATATTTATCTATTTACATTTACAAAACTATGGATATTTTCCGAAATTAACGTTTATTATTATAATTAATGTGTAATCGACAATTCGACAGTTACCCGATTTCGTTCTCTAGCGTGTCTTGGTAAATTTTCTAGTTAAAATATTCTAGCAGGATTCAAATCTTAAAAATATATAGAGAGTTTTTATCCAAATTCAACTGATATCCCTGTACAATTGAGACAGCGTACAGCCCCGATTGGTTCTGCTTTCCTAGCAATAGAAGCACGGCCATTGAGCTTAATCATAAAAAGAAGTATTCGATATAAAACGAGTCATCTAAAATGTTACTAACAAGGTAGGTTAGTTTAAATATAAAATACATTAATGTAAGGTACACAAGGCATTATAATACAAGGAACACAAATATTTTATAATTTAATATGAAAATCTTGACGTATTTTTTTAAAAAAATATTACCTTTGCATCTACTTATTTAGGATTCCGTCATAACTTTTATGACGCTTATGAGGTTGTAACTACAAAAATCACCAAAAACCTCCTTTTTCAGCGGGAATTGTTGTAGATTTTCGAATTAGCCTATTTTAAATAATATTTTTCTGTAATAATATAATATATATAAATGTCACATCAGGGTGTTTGTCTGCAATGGAACTTATCCAACTTAAAATAGACTATTTGATTACGATCATAACAGACTCGGCTAGACGTGATCGAGTCAGATAGTAACATATAATTATTTAATTTTTTCAACATTTAATCACATTATCATAATTTACTACCTTTCTACAATGGAAAGAAGTTTTTTATATCACTCACGAATCATGTAGGTCCTAGAATAGAAACTGAACCAGCATCGAATTCCGTACGATCAATTCTCAAGTTACAAAAAATCGAAGTTCTGGCTCGAGTATTGAAACGGGGACCTTCAGCTGATGCAAGGTTTTATTACATATACTCACGCATCAAATTCTCATAATAATCGAAGTCTGGATCATACAGTAGTCTCATGCCGTCCTTCTGGTTGTACCTGCTGAGGCGGCACGTCCTCGCCCGGTCGCTGTACACGGCGGATCTAAACAAAACACGCGCGTCATTGTTGCTCTCTTGTTAGTTGGTTGTTATCGTGCAATGACCCCGTTGGCACGATAACAAAAACAGCGTTATTTAGAATGTGTGTTAGTGGTGACTACTTGTTTTGCAATGTAATGTCATCCGATGAACATTGCCATTCGTCAATTTATTGGAATAAATGCCGCGACGAACAAGAGTTTTAAAGGAGTTTAATGTTTTCTGAGTAGGTAATTGTGACTAAAGCTTGTAATTTGTTTAATGGTATATTGAATGCAAACAAGCACGGATCCTTTTGACGACTACCGACGTCCATAGACATCCGAATTACCGCATTATTGTTGGCAGAAGGAAAAAGGGGGCAACGCATCTGCGCGTTGCACACCTATCCTTCTCCCCTTCAATGGATGTAAAATTAGCTAAAGTCAGTTTCGCAGAGCAGTATTCTTGTCTATGATAAATAAACTAAGTCGAGATTATAGGTCTAATCTTGTTATAATAGTCTTATAGGTCTAATCTCGTTATAAAAACACAAGCAGCACCTCGCAGTTGAACCCGCGTAACTCCGGTCCTATCAGTTGTAGCATCATTATGCTACAACTAACAGGACCATTGTATAATATAGCCGTCCTTGGTAAATTGATTATTTAACACAAAAATAATTTTTCGATTTGGGCCAATAATTTCTGAGACTCTTTGAAGTCATCTCAGGGAGTCCAAAGAAAATGGAAAAACTACCTTGGGACCTGCAATTAATTTGGCTATTTATATATATATATATATATATATATATATGGAGATAGGAAATTTTCCGATTTTATGAGTCGACCTGATTTTATAAAAAGTTTTTAAAGTTCTGACTTTGCTTTATTGCACATAGCTGCTAGTCGCGTGGTTTTAAAGAATATCCGGATACTCTATGAAAAACCCATCAATCCGCTGCATGGCTTCTCATATTCTTCCAAAGATATACATTTCCAATGACTTTTGTTAAATTATATAGTGCAAGCACTTTATAAATTAAATTTTTCTTTTTTTTTCTGAAAAAAATTAATTCTCACGACGTAGGACTTACCAGTACATCATAAGGTAGTTAAACCGTTTACAGAGTGTGATAACGGAACCCGTATTATTTTTTCCTTATTCCCTTTTAGAATTCATTTTAAAAAATAGTTTGCTTTTTTTTTAATTACTTACAAAACATGGTTGCTGTCTTACAGAATTCTTCACGTTATCAAAATGATTTAAGGTAATTGAATTTTAATTAAATGCTAAAATATAAAATGTAAAATACCGACCACATAAAGCAATAGCCGTTTTAGGAAACTTAAGTAGCGTCTTAAGATTTTTTATAAAGTGATTAGGTACTAAGAACTAATTTCAAGATTTTTGAAAACGAACGCTAATCCGGATAGATGTCATAGATTTTAGACAATAGGCCACATTATGTCAAGACTTTAAAACCTCTACAGATTACTTATCACTCCAACCTATATAAATTTTTACCTTCAATTCTCATTATTAACTTAAAGTAAGTAAGTATTACAAATATAATACTTACTTATAAATAACGGTAAATACCCACAAAAGAATAATTACTTGTTCAGAATTTTAGTAACCCACGAAAACTTCTTTGTGCAAGATGGCGTCGCACTGGTTTCAGTGACGTAATTTGTCTGGAAATATGTATGCAAACCTGAAGTGTTGGAAGCGATGTTCCACTCATGTCCATTCCAATTTCTAATTTTGCTGGTTACATTATCATAAATCAATACCTGCACTGAAAGCTGGTCTGCCTGAGACATTCGTCCAGACACTCGCTGAGGGACCGTCCGGTGATCTCCGAGTGGAACTCCCCGGTTATCCGGCTATTCCGGTACCGTTGGAAGGCGGTGTCAGGGCGGCGGCCGGGAGAGAACAGGTGTGACGTCACGCTGTTGTCCGGGTACTCGGTCCCGCGAGCTGTCACCCGATGAGAGACTGATCATTGAGAGGGAAACCTTATTTTCGTTTTATGTATCCAATGTTTTCAATATACATTTGATGCAGGTGCTTCATTTTATTCGTGGGATACCTACGTGCCTTACTTTTCTTTTATTTTTTTTTATTTTAAGCATAAATACAAATACTACAAATAGAACTATAAATATAATAAATAGTTCTCCACTAGGTTCTAAAATACATTATTCATTTACCTGCTTTTTTATAGAATAGGGGGTAAACGAGCAATCGATGCCCTTTCATGGCTACCGACGCCCATGAATATCCACATAATTACTATACCGATGCGTTGCCCTCCTTCCCCCCCTCCCCAATGGGCCAACGGCTACTCACGAACCACGCGAAACGCGATACTGAAGATGTCACTTTACGGCGGTATTATGTGAGCGAGGTCGTGCCTCCCGGTCGTGCCGGGCCAACTCCGTTGCATAGGAGGATGTAGTGTCATGTACTGTGCATGACACTACCTCCTACTAAGTATGGCACTGCCTCTTTCTCTTCTTTTGTTTCTAATTTTATTTTCTTTAAGAGCAAGTGCAGTAGAGAGGTGCAGTAGCGATTTTGAGGAATTTCTACAATTTATGTTAGAAATTCTCTAATTTATGAGTATTTCTATGATAAGGTCAATTACTTACGATTGTCTAAGCAGACGAGGTCGTAGAAGTGATGAGTCGGCGAGGCGCTGACTGTTACGTCATCCTTCTGAGACACAGAATCTTCCTCGGACAACACGCACTGGCGTGTCATGGCGTCGTGCTCGATAGAGCGGCAGAAATACCTGGAAAATAATAATGTAGCTTACGGCGTTTGGTTACAATCATTGCATCGCCCAGAGAAATGCTTAAATTATGTCAAGATCCTCAAAGGATAAATAAATTTGAAAAAAAAGTAGGAGGACGAGGATTCTCTAAATAAAGGGCAGCTAATTGAGAGGCTAAGTTCATTAAAATAGTTTTTCGGTTAGTCTAGATACTAGATAAAGTTTTAGAGCTGAAGTTTTAAGCTTTTCCTCTAGTGGTTATAGGAAAATAATGTAAAATGTTTTACACTTACTTTTCTGCTCGGACACACATCGATTGGCATTCCTCTAGGGTCATGTTCGAGAAGACATCAGCCTCAAATGGCCCGCCCAGCCTCTTGTTCTCCTCTTTGATAAAAACGGCCAAACCATCACACCGCCTCTCAGCTGCAAAAAAATAAAGATTTAGAATTAAATGTTAGTAGGACCAGAGTAATGATATTAATTTTGGTAAGAAGTTGTGGCATGTTGAACTGTAGCGGAATTGGGCCGGCACGACCGGGGTGTTACCTCTCGCTCACAGGATACCGGCTGAAGTGACATCTTCGGGGTCGCGTTTCGTGCAGTTTATGCGCCGGCGGTTCACTGAAGGGAGGCCGAATGGAGGGCAACGCATCGGCATAATAATAATGCGGATGTTCACGGTAGTCGTAAAAAGGCTCCGATCGTTCGCTTGCCCCCTATACTATAAACAATATATTGAGATGTTGGACAATGCTGCTGAATTTAGTTGGTTTGCAAGTTTCCAGTAGCCTATTGGGAGGAACCCACACCTCTGCATAACAATTATGAGTATGTCTGTTGATGTCGAGAGTGATCGAAAGGTTCCGATTGCCTGTTAGACAATGAAGTATATGCTTATATCCAGCAGTATACAGGCGAGAATGATGGTGAAATTCAGCTGTCTTCAATTAAACTAAGTGAACCTAAGATCATGTAGAATATGTCAGTAGTCGTTCTTCTTAATTTATAACTCTAATCCGCAATTCTGCCACATAACTATAATGTATTAACTGTATCTAATTTTCTACAAAAGAATGAGTGTCTGGTACAAAAATTTCTTTTCAACTTTTTTTGGAGATTTGCAAGAGGCTTGGATATGTGAAACTTTTCCACACTATTTGTTTTCTATCAACTTTTTATTCTAACTTTAAAATATCGACAAACACATCCCTAAAATTAAGTAGAAAACAATGTCACCGTTCAAACAAGTGTTTTCCAGATAATCGGCATTGTGGTCATCCTCCAGGAGTTCCGGGTGTGTTCTCCTGGTGAATCTGCTCAGCGAGCAGGTTCTTAGCGCAGAGTCGTAAGTGGCAGATCGGCATACGAAGCTAAATTCTCCCAGACATTTGTCCTCGCACTCAGTTCGGTTAGCAACCATTATCTCCTTGAGGTCTGACGAAGGCAGCTTCAGGCGCTTGCGAGCGTGACGCTCGAAGACGTAGCGGCGTGATGGGCATTCCCTTTCCGGACGATTTGCTTGAACAAACAATCAATATATAATTAAACTAAACGATTTATAGATATATTTTCATACTAGCAGTGAGCCGCGTATTCGCCCGCGTAGAATGGAATTCCATATAAATTTCATCCCATAGGTGTTTAATTTCCAAAAGTTCTTTGCACGTCATTAATTTTATCATCATGTGTCTAGGAACAGTCGTTTGGGCCGTGCGTTTATATGTATCCAAGAAACAGGCCTATATGTATACCTATATATAGGCCTGTTTCTTGGAGATACTTAAGTAAAAACATATGTTCTGATTTCCTTGTAAGGTTATGTTAAAATAAATTTATCTCTGTACAAAATATCTCTACAAAGGAGTTACGTACTTTATTTTTAAAACAATATCACTGTTATAACAACACTTATCTTTGTTGGTCAAATATTGTCTTTGTTTTAAATAAACATCGTTCAAAGGTACTTCAAAACGTTAGGTACATAATCTGACAGAAATAACACAGTTGTTGCTATCATTGCCTAGAATGGTCGAAAATCGAACCATATTACTAAGGTCACTCTGGTCTGTTTGTCACCAGGCCGAATCCCATGAACCGTGTTATTTTACTATTTAATATCATCTGGGAAATTTTCATCTGTATATCTAAAATGAAAATTTCACAGAGGATATTAAATGTTAGCTACAACAAATATTAAAAAATAGAATAAAGTAAATGTTGAAACAAGGCACCCATTCCCCAACCATTGTCGGTTTTGTACATAATGGTAGGGCCTCCCATTCCAGCGAGATTTACAGATAATGTGACCGAGTGATGCATCTTTTATCGTTTGATATTTCTTTATATTATTATATTTTCTTAGATATACAACAAAATTCCCAAAAGCTCTCTGTCTGTATGTGATCCATTTTCTCAAAATTTATTTTCCAAAAGAGAACGGATTTTGAATCGGTTTTCACAAATTGATAGAGCGATTCCCGAAATAGGCTTCGGTGTATTAATGTAATTTGATCGTTGTTCACAGGCAAAGCCGGGGCAGATCGCTACTCACAAATCAAACAATATATTTCAAACTTACATGATAAACAAATCTCATTAAAATGCACGCTGTTGGGCACAATCATCAGCGTGCCGATGCCCTCCGGCGCCGCCTGCTCCCGGGTCAGGTAGCACGTGGACTCCTCGTACTCGGGCTCGGGGCTGAAGGCAGCTATGCGGGCCCCCGGCTGGAAGTCGATGGAGTTGCACGTCCTCACTAGGCTGTTGCCGGAGCGGTCGCGGAGGCACAGGTCCTGGCATTTCTCCAGCACGCGAAATGGAGGGGCGGTCTCTCGTATCTGTTAAAAAGGAGATGTACAAATACAGCCTCATGAACCAGGTAGTGCCGCACTGCATTTTGACGACTGGCGTGCGCTCCACTGTGCCAGCCGGCTCGAATAAACCTGTTGAGCCAGAGATAGCCGGTTCCAATCCCGCCAATGTTATGGATGTTTATCTATGTGTTATATGTATTTCTCTAATATATTTCCGTTGTCTAGTACCCGTGACACGAGTCCGTACGGTATTTGCTGACGTGGTGTCAAAAGTCCACAGATCATCATTATTATTCTTGATTGCAGATGGATTGAACCGGAACGATCGGGGATTCACCTCCTCACTGACATTGAACCGCCGTAAACCGGTTTGTGAGTTTCCGATGGCACATGGTAGGTGAGAAGGGAAGGAGCGAAACACATCTGCACGATTATGTCTATGTTCATAGGAGTCGGTAGTCATTGAAGCCTCCCACTGCTCGTTTCCCCCTGACTATATAATAAATCTTTTTACTTACAACATCATCATCAAACCCGTGCAATTGTTGATTTGGCAGCCGTTCGTACATCACACGACCCATGCCTTGGTTGCACGTTGTTTGAGCTGAAATTATTGATACAATTACGAGACAGTTTGATTGTTCAATATTAATTGTGTTATCTATCCACAAGATATAGTCAGGCACCTCGCCCACGGCGACACTTTGTTGCTATGCAACAGACATGTTGTTCAAGAACACATGTTCATTTTTCAACATTTAATTTATATTCCAATATTTCAGTGCATGGTTTGTTATTCTTAGAGACAATATAATTGATTAACATAAAGTGCAATGCAATAAATTTAATAGGATTTGATCATGACCTTTACAGAATTTTGCGCTTCTGTTCATTTAAATTAATCTATCGGCAAATTCCACAATGATTTAGGTGTAATTTATATTTGAACTCGGCCCCTGTGTTTTCACGTGTCTGGTGGGATTATATTCCTTATAATGTATACGATTAGAATTACTCTCCATTTTCTTCTGATTAATTCGTTGCGGGTCCTAGGACAGTGTTTGCTTTTCCCCCGGGCTTTCTACGATCATATCGATGGGTTAATGGGGGATGCCGCTGTCGATCTTGGTGACACATGAGTAACAGCGGTGAGAATGAGTGGTGGGCCAAGCCCGTAAGAAAAATGAGTGGTGGGCCAAGCCCGTAAGAAAAATGAGTGGTGGGCCAAGCCCGTAAGAAAAATGAGTGGTGGGCCAACCCGTAAGAAAAATGAGTGGTGGGCCAAGCCCGTAAGAAAAATGAGTGGTGGGCCAAGCCCGTAAGAAAAATGAGTGGTGGGCCAAGCCCGTAAAAAAAAAATACCATTGGCCATTGTGAGCATGGTGAGCGCAGTGAAGGCATGCATGACGCTCACTCCCCGCGGCTTCATCTTATGCTGTTGGCGTCACCGAGCTGTCATAAGGTTTTTGGACTTGTTTGATCTGCAAACATCAGAAACATTAGATACACTGTCATAAGGTTTTTGAACGCATTTGGCAAGTAAATACATCAGAAATATTAGGTACTGTTTATTATAATCATTCTGCCTGCAGTATTTCAATTAAAACTGTGCGTCGGCTCCAACAGGAAAGTTTACTGATTAGAAACAAATATGATTTGACGAGAAAGGTGCACAAAATGGGGGGGAAATTGTGGCGCTGAGCGTTTCCTAGTCTATTTGGGTCTGCACGACTAATGTACATTTTCCCTCACATGGTAACCCCGCAGGTGACAGTTATGCTGTCGCCTTTCGTACGAATGAATGAATGAATCTCCGGTAGCACCGGTGATAGGTGTGAAAGCAGGTAGCACGTATATACTCGTTAGTAATGATACATATGTGCATGGCGAATGCGTTGCGTTTTTTTTATGGCCGTAAGGGGCAAAAGAGCAATCGGAACCTTTTTATGACTACCGATGCCCATGGACATTCGCATGATTATTACGCAGATGCATTACCCTCCTATCAACCCCCGCCAATGGGCCACCAGCTACTCATAAACCGCACGAAACACGACAGTGACGCTGCCAATTTACGCCGGTATCAAGTGAGCGAGAGGTACTTCCCCGGTCGTGCCAGCCCAATTCCGTTGCATAGGAGGATGTAGTGTCATGGCACTGCAGCATGCAAGGTGGGTGTATAAAATATAATATCAATTTCTCTGGTTCCGCATAATTACTATGCCGATGCGTTGCCGTCCTCTTTTCCTCCACTCCCAATGGAGCAGCGGTTACTTCCAAACCGCACGAAACGGCCAACTTTACGCCGGCGAGAGCCAGTGGCATTCACTCATTAATGCATTCTTTCTAGACAAAGCCGGATGTAATGGCATAGTATGTTACATGTCTCTTCGACTTCGACTTCGCCTTATCCCAATTCTGTATCAGATGATATCGGGGCCGACTATCCAACCTACGGGATTTGACGATGACGCCAATTTTTACACAGAGTGACTATCATCTTACCTCTTCAACCCAATAGTAAGACCAGGCTCAATCCTAGACTAGGTCGGATTCGAGTACACGAATCCATGTTTCTTCACGATGTTTCCTATACGAGCACTCAGAAAATGTACTTAAGTTAGAAAATGTACTTAAGTTAGAAAGTGTACTTAAGTTAGAAAATGTACTTAAGTTAGAAAATGTACTTAAGTTAGAAAATGTACTTAAGTTAGAAAATGTACTTAAGTTAGAAAATGTACTTAAGTTAGAAAAAATCATAAGTAGGTGGGGCTGGAACCTGGCCCACGCGAGTGGACGTCTAAAACGCCAAACACGAGACCACCGTGGCTCCATAGAGTAACAATATTATTCTAAAATACAATAACTAATTGTTAGTAGGTAGAGTTTAGAAAATCGTTGTCAATTTGTGTGATGACTGTTAGCTATAGGAGTACAGAATAACCGGTTGGCTGCGTGCCATGAATGTGATGAGACAATTGGGAGCAAGGCTACACGGCCACGCTACACCTAGTTGAGTACCCACTACCGACACCCAAACACAATACCTAGGGCTAATCACTGTCCAGAAATTATTTTATTAAAATTACCAGGACGGACGATGGTCATAAACATATAACATGGACATTTATGTATTCGTCACATATCGTTATGTTTAATCACACAGAATATACACACTCAACATACCAGGCCGCTCCAATTTTAAAGTTTCCCTCCTATCCTCTACGACCTATTTAGAATTGTCGTGTCTTATAGAACAATGGGTCCGAATGAACCAGGGTTTCAAATGACACCTGAAACCAGACGAATCATACGAAACACTTGTATCATGTATAGATAAAGAACAGGGCAACCGTCTACTATTGGTATAACGAACTCCAGCGTGGTCCACTAACTTTGCGAAATAAAGAAAGACGTGGTTGCCTTTAGCCGGCTGTTAAGAAAGAAAACGTCACCAACGGCAAAAATTTCAATTAAAGTGAACAATGTAGATTTGTTAGGGAAACGTTCATGAAATTTTACAAGCATATCGACGTAGTATCACGCTGAGTACCGCACGACCTCGCCGCCCGAAGGTGGTGCCGCCAGGACACTTACGACAGCCGGCGACTGACTAGCCGTCGAGGTGATGATGGTTAACAATTCCGTGGCACCTCACCCATAGTGCTCTAATGGCACTTGCGGTGGTTTCAGTGGCTATTGCGCCATGCCCTATTCCGCGAGCTTTACGGACCATTGGACACCTGCGCAGGAGACGCTAGATAAATGCGTTTTACACAATTATTATTTTTAAGGAAATATTGTTATTTCCACTAAAAAAAGCTAAAGCTAATTTCGTAGTTAGCTTAAACTGTTAAGCGCACGTTTAATTATGAAACGAAATCATGCGTTTAACATTGAGAAAATGTATGAATAACTTACAGACGTGGAAATATGCATTATACAATAAATTTCAAATTGTGACCACTTTAAATAGAGACAATTGAATAAAACAACAAAAGGTAGTTAGCAACGGCCATAAGATGTAGTTGATGTTAGGTATTGTCATTTCTTGATGAAAACTCACAATACAAGTGGAATAAATAATACATCTTAAATGCTTTTTTACAATATAATAGGTATATCAATAATTGAAATAGGTTATAAAGACACAGTGTTCTTTTATTAAAATTGCTTTATAAATTAATAGAAAGTATTCATCAATTGAGAATAGTCCATAGAAGGATCATATAAATGCAAAAATTGTAGAGCAAAATGTTTTTATACATACATTAATTTTACACAGTGTGATTACGTTAAATTGTAGGATACTTTACAAATTGATTATATCTACAATGTTGTATTTGTAGTTTATCGACGATGTATGTGTATGACAAAAACGATTATTTTCATTTACACTCTAGCAATCACAAAGAATTTACTGTTATAATATTCTATTGCACTATTGAGAGGTGTTATTAAACTTTCCTGACCCTGTAATAACTTTTTATTACCGTCGCTTCCACATTTTACAAATGGCATTAAAATATGCGGTTCTACGTTTAGAAATGAGTATGATTTTATCTGTAAACTAGCATTACCCTGCGGTAGGCTTGCCTTCTATTTTCCTGTTATTCCATAACCATTACATTTTATTGAAAAAGTTATCCTTCTCAGAACTGTAAGTCTTTCACTGACTCAGAATCTTGAAGGTGGTATACGTTTATGAAATTTTGCTAACGCTTCATCGTTCAAGGGTACTTACTTCCTCATTATCAGCCCTTATCGGTCCGCTGCTGGACATAGGTCTCTTTCAATGAACGCCAAGGCGACCGATCTCCTGACTACTATCTACTTAGTACACACTATCTACTATCATACACAAGTTTTAGATTGACTTAATACAATTACTAGAAACACACGTATGAGAAGGTGGTACTTGGTTGGTTCACCCAGTCGAAAGTTCTAAGGTATCATTAAAAAACACAGATGGATTAATAATGTCTTCTTTTTGAATTCGGTTATAAGTAACGTTTGCATTAAATTTTACATAATGAAACGGCAAAATGAGAAGCAATAAAAAAGAACTTGTTTTTTGCCATTGTGTTTGTTCTGGCTTAGGCAACAGAAGTCGCAGGAATGAATAAAAGTTGAAACGTTCTTATCGGTCATATCTTATAACCGTTACAAAATACTTTCAGTGCCTTGCAAATGAATCGGGCCGCAACGACCGGGGAGGTACCTTTTACAATATACATATCCTTTCCCCCTCTCAACGGGCCACCGGCTACTCACAACCCGCATGAAAAGCGACACTGAAGATGTCACCTTTCGGCGGTATTATGTGAGCGAGAGGTACCTCCCCGGTCGTGCCTGCCCAATTCCGTTGCATAAGAGGATGTAGTGTCATGCACCATGCATGGTACTACCTCTTGCTAAAAGAGATACTTCTCTATCAGTAAACATATCACAAACACGTCATGTCGTCATTTACATGACAAAGCGGGAGGCCCGGCCGATGAAAATTTTTGGAGTTTCCAAAAATTGTGCCGATGGAAAGCGGACGTCCACTTCCGGCGCATTGTGTAGGCCCGCCGTCCTCGGAGAGTAATGCCACCTAATAGCTACTGTACAGTTATCAGTAACGTGAAATCTGTGTACTCGTTTATTAGATGAAACCATTTGAAGCACTTAATACATTTTTGGATTTTGAATTGAGAATTTTTGCACTCTTATGGTATTTTTACTTGGTGTGTTGTTTATAATAAAGCCTTCATTACGCAGTAAAAAACCATAAGTTTTTCCTATAAGATTACGATAAATGAAAAGGATACACATATATCTTTAAAGATTAAATACTGTACTTACAGCGATATAAAAATCACAAAATAATCAAAGCTTTGTCAAAGTACTTAATATCGGTTAAAGAAGGTTTAAAAATGTAAAAATGAAATATATCTATAGAATTGTTTAAACATTTTTCGGTAGAGCTCCACAGTTTAAATTTTGGTGAAACCGATTAAACCGAGATTGATGAGCGGTAAATTGTTTTTGTGATCGAAAGCAAAATATTTTTTTAAAGTAAAATTCTCTTTAATAAACATACATTGATATTATGTCATAATGTATTTATATACAAATTTGTCGTTATTTTTAATATAAAAACTATAAGAATTATTGCGTTTCATTTTATACATTTAATCACTTTAAGAGGGAATGTGTACTGCAATATGGGCAGATAATAAACAGCCTTCAAGACGAACAGTCGTTTCCTTGTTTCCATTACAACCTAACTTGCGTGTCCAATATCTGACAGCTGCACCAGCAGGTATATGTTAGGTTAGTATTGTAAACTCCCGTAATATAAATAAAGAAGTACGCCCTCTATAACCTGTGATATCATATGCAGGATTCAGTAACAGGAAAGCATTTACGCTACATGGCAAACCGTGGAAGAATGAGTTGCATGCACGCCCTGGGTGGGACGCCGACTCGGGGTTACCACAATAAAACAAAAAAAGAAGTTAAGAAGCCGGTGGCCCATGGGGGGGGGAGGTTAAAAAGGGGAATGAGTAGTTATGCTGATGTTCATGGGCGTCAGTAGTCGTAGAAGAGCTCCGATTGGTCGTTTTTCGTCCTATAGTATAAAAAAGAAGACATGCAGATCTATTAGGTAGTAATAGCGCCTCTATATCGATATGCAATATATTCTTATAGAGCTGATACAGAAAGTCAATAATTACTTTCATGCCTGTAACGTATTGCGGATGCTTATTCATACAGAACTAGCTTAACGGTTCTCTTTCATGTGCAATGACCCGCGGCTAGAGAGTGTGAAAACTGATTGTGTGCTGGGCACAGCTAGGACGGGCTCGTGGGAAAGCCATTTTCAATATACATTTCCACATTTTTATTTTTTGACCTCAATACAATAGTTAAATAGTCAGCAAATACCTTAAATACTTATTGACTATTTAACTTTTAAATGGATCAATGATCATTATTTTTTTGTTGTCTGGAAATAGAATACGCGCCCGTTTTTTTGGGCGTTAGCTGTTCATTAGATATTTTTTCATATGTGTCGAGGCGGGGCATACATGATTTAACAGTTTTGGACTTAATAAATGCAGGAGATTGCAATTTATCGCGATCGCGCGATGTTTGTATATTATATATAAAATATATATTATATGTAAAAAAAACTTTAATTTTTTTTAGTATAATATGTTATATCAATGTATCATCATAGTTATCACATTTATATTTTATAACATACACATATATATTAACAAAATGTGCCTCATTGCGTTTATAAATCTTTAAAAATAATTTCATCAACACTGTTTATGATTATATCTACAGATACCCCCGCTTCCAGGGGGAATCACCAGGGGGATTTACACGTGTGGAAATCACATAAAATTCGTTCAGTTTTCAGAATACCGACTACAGTTACAGACAAACAGCTTTGAGAAATTCGTTTTATAACATGTAAAGATGTAATAAATAGCGACGTTTTAGTCAAATAGTGCTAAAACCTCTGTGTCGATTCAAGCGAATCAAAATGGGACGTTGATTTTCATTCGCTATATGTTAACTAATATACTAAATATATGTTCTATGATGTGTATGTATGTGCTAATATTTATCATTGACATGACTTAACAATTATTTAGAGGGGTGTGTGATGTGTTAAAACGAAAAACAAATATTTATAATATTTTATTTTAGCACATCTGTCAGGCACGCAGGCTAAATATATACGAATAACATAAACAATTTTTATTTTATTTGTTAGTTGAATAATACGCCCCTGTGCTAATTTGTGACGCACGATAATATTATTGTCAATACTGCGAGCTTGACACCACAGTCATGGTAAATATAATTAAACTGTGCAGTTTAGTCTATACATATTATAAAACGAAGTTAGGAAATTCCCAATAGATGTCTGTCCACATTTTATTGAGTTTCTCAAAATCTACTGAATGGATTTTTATGCGGCATATCAGGATCCACAATACCGTGGGAGCAGTAGAACTTCCCCCATGAGATTAAACCCAGGTACGAGGTTAAGCCTCGAAGCCTGCAAGCCTCTGGGTTTCGTCTCCGCCAAGAGATGTACACCCTGTACAGCGAGGTCACCAACCCTGCCGGCCAAATTCAGCAACATTTTTCATAACGGATTCCATTCTCGTATTGTGTACCAGCGAGTTATCGAAAAGGAACTTCCTCAAAGAACGAATCTTTATCGCAATTCTCCAATTCTGGAGAAACTCTATATTGTTTTGATTTTTTGAGAGAATGACAATAATGGAATCATCATTTTTCATCATTATCAGCCCTTATCGGGCCCCTGTTGGTCATAGGCCTCGCTCAATGAACGCCAAGACGACCGATCTCTTGCTACACGCATCCACCTCGGACCGGCTACTGCACAGAGATCGTCTTCCCACCTGATATACGGTCGACCAACACTTCGTTTTCCTAAACGCGGTCCCCACTCCAGAATCTTACTGGCCCATCTGCCATCTGTTTTTCCGAGTGTGTGATGAGCTCATAGCCACTTCAGCGAGCCTATTCGTCGCGTGATATCGGATACTTTAGTTCTCTGCCTTATGACTTCGTTAAGAATTCTGTCGGACAGAAAACACCCAACATAAAACGTTCAATAGCCCGTTTAGCTACCGAAAACTTGCTCCTGTCCTGTCCTCAGTGTTGAATAAAGAGGCCATGTTTCGGCCCCGTAGGTCATCACGGGGAGAACGCATTAGTTGAGGAGTTTCGTCTTCGAGCTCTGCGGTACAGGCGACTTGAGAATGTGACGAAGCTTCCGGAATGCTGCCCAACCCAGCTGAATCCTTCTCTCGGCTTCCTTCTCGAAGTTATATCTACCTAATTTCAATAATTGTCCAAGGTAGACGTATTCGTCTACGACTTCGAGAATAGCACCATCGACGTTGACCGGCCTGGGGAGGACGTGTTCGTTGAACATGACCTTTGTCTAGTCCAAGTTCATCCTAACGCCAAAACGTCGGGAGGATTCATTTAGGCCGTGCAACATTTCCTGCATGCTCTCCAACGGTAATGGAATATTAGCGCTATTTGTTTCTCTACATTTTACGTTTTATTTATATTAAAGCGTTTGTGTTTTTGCGGTCGCATGCTAGTAATCTACCAGAGGTGAATCTGTGTGTTATGTAATATGATTGTAGGTTATACTTGCATATGTATATTTATAGACATAGGTTAACCACACGCTCGGTATAAATCAGGACAGTCATGACTATGAACGAAATGACTGCGTGCTGACTAGAAAATAGGATTATGTATGTGTTTTAATTAAATAACCAAACCTAAAGTTACCCTCTACTATCCATAGTTGAGTAAAAATTGCAAGTTTAGTGAAAAAATAGACGATTGAACCATACGGGTATTACAAAGAAATTGCTAAATACAGTCGAATTGGGTCGGCACAACAGGTGAAATGTAGACTAAAATATATAAGTAATGTATCAGTCTAGCAGAGCTTGGACTATGGTGACCATATCTGTCTTCTCAGCTGTAGGCATAGTTTATATGAAATAGATTGAAGTTCACTCTCTATTCCCTTATTTCAGTAACACGGCAATCATGTGACTGGAAAGACATAAGGGGCTGGCTTAATGGCTGAACGTGGTCTCCGAGCCACGGAGTTGTAACACCATCGGCTCTCCGACTTGTGTCTGTAATTAGAAATCAAAATATCCCCATAACAGTCTTTGGTCTCGAATATTCTTGTAACTCTCGGGACCTCCTCGGGACCTCGCGATTTGTCGATCAACGACGAGGCGGACAATTTTTCCGTTTTACTACGTTGCCGGGGCTTTTGCCCCCGCCCCTACACTTCATCGGACTAGCGAATACTTTTCTGTCTTCTCGAGATATACAACTTATTAACACGTATACCCGCTGTCCCCATTGCAAAAAATTTGGTGAAACGGTATCACGTTCTCCAGCTACACTTGTGAGCGTGTTAAGATCCCTGAAGCCTCACTGTGAAGACTATTTTATGGAATAATTACTCCAAAAATACTCCACCAGTATCCATTCGAATTTGTAAATGTGTTGCTTTAACTTGCGTAACATTTCACAATGTTATATTGCTTATTTAACCGATATGTTATATCCGTCCAAGTGATTAGGTATGCTAACGTCACAAGTACATTAAAAAATTGTTACTGCTTGATTTTGAAGAGCTTCAGCCGTAGATGTATAAAGGATTAGAAAGACAAGGAAGGTAAAAATTAAAAAAATAATAATAAGGAAATTGTTTACAAAAAAACCTTGCCGCCACCTAACCAATTTAAAGATTTTGTGTTCTAATAACCTTAATTAAAACAAATTGTTTCGTTGTTTATAAAGTTCCTTATTAACTTAAAGAAACTATATAGTTTAACTAAGGTAGTTCGTCTGTCCGTACGGTTTACATGTCCAACACAGTGTCTCAGAGAGCGCATTAAACCTGCGGTCCTGCGCCTCATATCTCTCCTGTCCATAGCTGACTGTCTTCCCGTCGGAATGAAAGAATAGAATAAAGTACACTGGCACTTCTGTATGTACCCAGCGCACACTCTTGTAGACTTAACGTATTAATGTTTAGTTAATCTTTTTTTTTGGTTAATCTTTATAAATATGGCCGTCGCAAATACTTTTCCTGAACAAGATTACCGATGGCTTTAGATTCGTCAACGTATTGGGGATAATGCAAATAAATGTTACGAAAAAAAATCATGTCTCAAAACATTTTCAAAATGAAGTGAAAATCAGAATGCATTTTTTTTTTGTTACAGTCGGATCACCTTTTTTAATTTTACTTAAATAACTATACTAAAAAAACTAAAATCTTGAAAAATAATTGATTATAAATTGAGGCTAATAAACTCTTGGCACCCTCCAGCATTTATACATTTTTTTGTAATTAAAAAAAAAAACAAATTTGTTATGTCTGAACAAAAATGTTGCGAAATGCTAAAGATATATAATGTGTAGGAAACTACTTGCTATGTATTAGTGTATTCTTGTATGCATTTGACTTACTGAAGTAAAACTCTGTCTTTCTTATTCATATGAATATGAAAGAAAGAAAGAGGCGTCACAATTTTAACGAACTGATATAAGTTCGTCAAAATTGTGATTGACAACACGACAAATAAAACTCTTTCTTTCTTATTCATATCAGATGGTCAAATTTGCGACTGACAACACACTGATTGCTTGAAAAATAAACCTCTTTCTTTCTTATTCATATAAGTTCGTTAAAATTCCGAGTGACAACATGCTAACTCATAAAAGTTGCAAGTAGTTTAACAATTTGCCAGCTACATACAGCCAATTATTTAATAAGTAATGTAACGAAGTGGGAAGACACACTTCATAAATTTTTATAAACTTATTAACGTTGCTAAGTGTAATAATTAACAGAAATAATAATTATTATTATCTTCTTTCGTCTGTATTAAGGTACTTATTTGTAATTCTTATGTAAATTAAAACCATTTATTATCAGCTAAGTACCTAGCTCTAATCTTCAACTAAGTGCTTATATTGACTTTCTGAGTTCCACCATTTTTAACTTAATTAGACTTTTGGCGAGCTGATAACGCCGCAAAATATTAATTTCTACATTCAGTCATTGATTATTACATTCTAGTAATTTAAAAATAGCTTTGAACCATTAAGCATTAAAGTTTTAGTTCTCAAATACATGTGTTTTTGTTTTGTGTATATTTTTCGTCGAACGGCTGGCTCAGTTAGGAACGTGGCGGTTAGTCCGCGTGTTACGCCAGAGGTCGCGAGTTTTAATCCCGTCCAGGTCATGGATGTTTATACATGTATTATATGTATTTGTGTAATTAAAATCTTAAACATATAAAATTTCTTTAATTCAAGAGTATTAAATATATATATAAATATATTGTCAAGTAAAAAATTATAATTTCTAAAACCATAATAATAAGAACTCCCATATTTACTACATGTTTGCATTTCGAATGTCAGTAGGTAATTAAGTATTCTAATACTCAATGACTTAACCATTAAACCTTAATTTGACTATTTCTTCTATTCTGTACCTGTGAACCGAACGACGAAGGCTAGTCGTGACAATCATTGAGACTCGTGAAATAGGTCCTTCCTCGTATAATTAAGTAAATAACGGCAGTGTTATACGATTTATTCGAAATTATTCACTAAAACCTTCCGCGGGAATACCGCCATCCACCTGGAGAGCATAGAACATGCAGCTTGTGCGGACTATTTTATACGACGAATAGATTCTTTTATAGAGAATAAAAATAAATATTTTTTAAATTTCAAAGCACGGCTAATTCGAAAACTTGCGCACCGCTCCGTAAATGTATCGCAAAAGAATAATGTGTAAATAAGTTCTTACTTGATCCCTTCAGTAACACGTAAGCTCTAAGACACACTATAGTCCAAACACAATGTCCACTTCACCAGTTCAACGCGGGTGTACAATAGGACAGCCGAATGTAAATTGTGAATATTCAAACACAATAATTCAGTTAAATCACATATGGGGGGAACGACAATAGGAGGGTATGGTATGAGCGAATCACACCAGCGACACGCGCCGCTAATTCTCCATAGATCTGAACGGTGACCAAATCTAAATCACCGAGCATTATGAACTGGGAGCACGGAACATATATTATTATTAGTTATAGCAATCCTTTGTTTTTTTTTTTTATATAGTAAGGAGACAACAGTGGCTAAGCCTTTTGATGACTTATACCGACGCCGATTTTTTAAACGGACTTGGCTTAACACTCGATCCCACCCCTGATACTCCTGTGACGTCAATATTGCCGGGAGCACGAGAGAAAAGCTAAAAACTGTCTTGGGACCCGCAACGAAATTAACCAGAAAAAAATTGGAGTAGTAGGAAGTGATTGCCGATGGAGATTATGTGGATTGTTATGCAGGAGTGTTGCCCACTTTGCCTCTCCTACAATGAGCCACTGGAAACTCACAAACAACTCGAAAACGGAATAGCTGTAACTTAATACCGCTATGTAACCGGAAAATAATAACCGGCTAAATTCCGCTGCAGGGCATCGTGTGACCCTTTACTAAAATTCAGATTGTTCAAATGCTTCTGTTAAAGTCTTCTTTTGCAAAAGAAGCACATCAATAGCTATTTTGTCGAATATACTTTGAATAAGTTAAGAGTATCCGTAAACCCACTGATAGTGCACCTCCCCTTGAAAGGAGGGGAACGCATCTACATGAATGTAATGAGGATGTTTATGGGCGACGGTAGTAATTAAATTAATCGTATACTATAAAAAAATATAACGTCTCATACTAGAACGATTCCACAAGACGGCGATCGTCTGCCAATTAGATTCGTATGCAACAAAAACAATCAAGTCAAGGAAAAATAATTGTTCAAAGATCGAACGGTTAACGGAACGAAAACGGCTCTCATTTTCTAAAGTTTGTTTCTAAGTACTGGACATGTATTTTTTTAAATACTAGCGATACACCCCGGATTCGCCGGTAACAATGACAATTATACACAAAAAATCAACCTCGTGTATCACACAACTCACTGTTGAAAGTCGTATGAAAATCCGTTCAATAGTTTTTGAGAAAATCGACCACACACATACAGGCGGCTTTCGGGGACTTTGTTTGACTTTTATATGTAAGACGAAAATTGACTTTACACTTAGTATTTAATGTTATATAATTAATAAAAAAAACTCCGCTTCGTAACTGGAGTTGTCTCCCTCAGAACATTGTTTTGAAGTGAAGCGCAGACGGGAAGAACGTGGTAAATCCTTACAGTTTCACGAAATTTTATCATTTCCATTTTTTAATACTCAGGATCTAATATATACTGGAACCGATGAGGTCCGCTTAACATGGAATAAAATCCAATAAAACGTGATTTCTACACGTTTTACATAATATTGTGATATCGTCCAAATGTTAGTAATCTAAAATAAATGCACCAAATAATTAGTAATATCTATAAATTCAGTGACCCCAAACCGTGCGCTTTTCCGGAAACAGAGCACAAAGGATGGAAGCGCGCCATTTCAATATGGCGGCGGCGTACGCTACTCTATGGCGCGCAGAGATTAAAATCGCCCAAAAGAATGAATTATTAACGTTTTGTTTTATACCATGACCTTGGCTCCGGTTACATATTACATTGGCAATGTTTCATTAGTGGATAATGTGTTTGCGAATTTAATTACAAAAAGACAATTAAATGGTCGGTGATTTTTTTTTTCTGATTTATCTGTACATCAAAAGGTCGACATATAATTAAAATTCATGGTTTCAGGACATATGTAGAATAATATTTTATTGGAATGATTAATCGATATACATAAAACGATATACCCCAAAAGCTGTATGTGATGAATTTTTCAAAATCTATTGAACGGATATCCTTACGGTTTTCATCTAAGCATAGAGCGATCCCGGCGGGTATTTTAGTGTAATTTGTTACGTCAAGAACCCAGCTCCGGGCGTAGCTAGACGGATCGCTAGTATTACAGACAAAACATGTTGTTTGAATATGACATCACAATATTAGTGACACGTGGTACTCGATTCCCTTTGTATACATCATTAGGGAACTGCAGTAAAGATGTCTGTGCGTTCGAGTGTGGTAGTTGTATTGTGAACGCTTTTTAATGTAGCTGCGATTTAAATGAAAACGTGATAAAAATGAAGTTGATATAGAAAATGTAGAGTAAAAAATAAGAAGAATAGAATAGAAACACATTTATTGAATGCTCCAATCCAATGTTACAAATAAACAGGGTATATAAAGTGGTGCATGGCACTACCTCCTCCTGTGCAACGGAATTGGACCGGCACGACCGGAATAGTACCTCTCGCTCACATAATACCGCCGTTTAGTGACATTTCCAATGTCGCGTCTCGTGCGGTTTGTCAGTAGCCGGTGGCTCTTTAGTGGGTGAAAGGAGGACAACGCATGCGCACGGTAATTATGTGGCTGTTCATGGGCGTCGGTAGTCGTAAAAATGCTCCTATTGTTCATTTGCTATATTCTATAAAAAACATAATTACGGAAACATGGAAAGATAAAACTTTGAATAAGATAAATCATATAATTTCTGACTACCGACTCCCATTGACATCCGAAATGCATTGCCTACCTTCACCCTTTCTTCATAGAGCAATCGGAGCCATTTTACAAGTACCCACGAACATTTGCATAATTACTATGCCGACGCCTTGCATTCCTTTTCTCGTCCTCCCAATGGGCACCCTGTTCCCCCAACGGCTCACCGGCTACTCACCTACCGTATGAAACGCGACATTACTGTATCATGTGAGCGATAGTTACCTCCCCGCTCAGCACACCTGACCGTAGTAGGGAGGGTACCTCAAGGACCCCCGCTGGGGGTAGTGGTTATATGCCATACAACGTACCCATGGATTCTCCACTGGCGGATGTGAGGAACCACCGTCTTAGTGGGTAAAGAGTGCAGCTGAATTGGGTCTACCTCTTACTGAAATGCATTATCATTTGTTTTATTATGTATTTACTAGATATCTCATGTTAATCTTGATGACCTACTCGCACGAGTCAATCATACATTATCAGTAACATTTCGTTCGTGATCCTAAACCTATTTGCTAGATATGTCAAAGCGATAAACAAAATAAGATAATATTGTTTGTATAAAGCACCCTTTTGGAATCAAAAATAAATCCATTAGAAAAAAGAAAGGCCAGTGATTAATGTATGAGTTATGTATGTATATACATAACTCCTTACATTGTATGAGTTATGTATGTATGAGTTATATATACATAACTAATACATTAATCGCTGGCCTCCACACTAGGATAGTATGTGTCGCACTAGTAATAAAGCAACGTCGTCTTAGCCGAATTTCGGCAGTGGCGGCCACCTCTGTACAGACTAGCCAACTGCACGAGACATATTATAGTGGTCAAGTGTGTGCGGATGTGCAAGTACAGTCCCTGTTCCCTTCACTCTAATTCTCCAATGGGAAGGCAATCCGACACGACCGGATAGAAAAGTTCGCCGACTTAATGGGTAACGGACGGGTTAAATGGGTGCAACGTAATTACATAGCCTCGGGTTGTATGGATGTTTATGGGCGCCAGCAATAATAAAACACGCCGAAGGATCGTACCCTTTACACCATTAATATGCATTTACAAGTCCACGCGTACCTACAAATTGTAAGTCATGTAAGTCATACAATACTTGATAACTTCGATTTATAAAATACAAAATACACGATCTCTTACGGAACTGTTATTCTAAATCATCCTACTAACATTATAAACGCCCAAGTTTATAAGTATTGATGGGTGTTGGTTACTCTTTCGCGTAAAAACTACTGAATGGATTTTAATGAAACTTTACAATAATATTGCTTATGCGTCAGAACAGCACACTGGCTACAGAATTAATACCTTTTGCTCGTGGTTGTGTCTGTAGCCTCAATTCTCTTGCAGAAAGACCTTAACCGGTTAAACGAATGGTGTGATGCTAATCAAATGATATTGAACCCAAAAAAAAATGTTGGCATATTAAATTCACTAGAAAAAGGCGTCCATACTGCACGCCGTACACCATAAGAAGGGATAAACTGAAAGAGGTGGGCGAAATACGAGACCTAGGAGTTATTTTGGACTCTAAACTTAGATTTAATATACATGTTAATTCGATCATAAAAAAGGCTGCACAAATGACTGGGTTTATAAAACGAAATTCTAACGCTGCTAAAACAGCACAAAAAATTCTATTACTTCGCACTCTAGCTCGAAGCCACTTGGAGTGTGCGAGCTCCGTGTGGAAGTCGAAGTGTCTCGTTCACTTGGTGCATTCTCAGCGCCTTGAAAATAAATATCCAAAGATCTTTTACCCGATACCTTGCTAGATACACTAGTAATGTTATTACCTACAGGAGTCCCTATACACAGCGCCTCTTTTTTTCTATATAACCATCCTAAACGTAAGACGGAATAGTGCATGACCTACTCGTGTTACACAAAATTGTGAATGGCAGAAGTTCTTGTTGCCAATGGCTACTACTTTTCCCTGAAAGTTCCACACAATTTACCCCGCCATCCGATCGTCAGGATTCTATGCTTCCCATATCCAGAACAAACCTAGGATCTCACGCATCAATCACAAGTATGTGCAAAGTTTTACAACAGTGCATGTAATTCCATGATAGATTTAGATTCCTTCCGCCTATCGTTCAATCAGTTCCAAAGTAGATTAATATTATTTTACTATACCCAATCAGATAATTTAAAAAAAAACTATTTATGTATAATTTATTACTATATTTATTTTGTGAGTGGTTTGTCGTATTTTATGCCTCATATATATATATATATATATAAGTTAACACGCAAGATTTTAAGTCATTTTTACAAATCTGATTATATTTGAAAGAAGTGCATGATTTGACACGTGTGCACATCTTCTATCCGGACTACTTTTGAGACGTCGACTGTGCATCTTGGTATTTTCGTAAATCAATGCTTGATAATTATTATCCTATGTGATTTTAATTACGTTAAGTCAATGTCATTCGCTATGTGCATGGTACAATGACAGTATAATAGGGTATTTAGTAGTCAAGTATTTTACACAAGCAGTATGCGTGACGTCATTCCATTTACTTACAAACACCAGTTTCTATATAATGTTTGTGTAATGTAGAATCATAAGATTATATTATTAAAGAAACATGATTCTCGCTTATTCGTCATGCTGTAGTTAGAGATAATGTATTGCTGCATTGCGTCCGTATGTGGGCATGACGGAGGAGGTCGACATAGTACTACTGTCAAGTGACAGTGCTCGTTTGTCCCAAACTACATCCTCCTATGTAACGGACTTGGGTCGGCACGACCGGGGCAGTAAACACCGCCGTAAAGTGACATCTTCAGTGTCGCGTTTCGTGCGTGAGTAGTCGGTGGTCCAATGCATCGGCTTCGTAATTATGTGGATATTCATGGGCGTCAGTAGTCGTAAAAAGACTTCGATTTCTCATTTGCCCCCTATCCCATAAAAAAAATTATGCATTATCCCCATTTTAGCTACCTATTGTATTATGCTAATGGGTCACTAACCTGAGTATTAAACATTTTTTTGTATTTTTACCCAACTGCGCAAGGCGAAGGATGGTATAAATTATTCCGTATGGTTCCTTGTTGTTTTGGACCTTAGATATTGAGAAAGACGCAAAAAGTGTACATTTCATAACAGCGGGGCACAAAAAACGTTTCGTTTCACTTGATTTCCGACACCAGTTTAAGTTGTTTATTTTTTAAGTGAGTGCAGGTGGGGTGTTTATGCCCGAGTTGGCGCAATCATTTGGTGAGATTGTAACTCAGGTGGGCCAAAAATATTTTACAATTAAGATGATCAATTCATGTGTCATATTTTTATATAAAAGATAAATGACTTTTTTTATATAAAAATGCGATTATGCCATTGTATGGATAACCTGTTCTCGAACATAAGGTTGTCCTAGTTTAATGTGTTATGTTAAAACCTTACGAAAATGTATATATTGAATACTTGACTGTGTATGGATATAGTCGCTATATTATTACAGCGTAACTAACTAATCTCATGCCCGGAAGCGTGTCCCTTGTGTTTTACCAACCCGTTGGTACGGTACTGGGACACTGGATGAAGTGCATCACCAGATTGAGAAAGGCTCATGAAGATGTTGCACAAAGATAGAACTGTGCTGCATCGCAGCGGAATGGGAACGCACGTAGGGAGCAGGAATAGGCTTCTCACTCCCGCTTAAGCGTGAACTTCAGTGTCGCGTTTCTTGCGGTTTGTGAATATCCGGTTGCCCATTGGGGGAGGGTGAAAAGGAGGGAACGCATTGGTATAATTTTGCTGATGCTCACGGGCGTCGGTAGTCGTTGAAAGGCTCCGATATCTCGTTCATCCGTCTGTACAGTAAAAAACTATAAAAATAAAGAAAACGCGTTTAAAACCAAACACTTCTGTTTGCACACGGTCTGCGCCACGACACAACCATGCTCACTCCACGTTCTCACTTCTCGAAGATAACGCAATATCGCAGATAGCGTTGGATCTTGAGAGGATGGGTATATTTTTTTAGTAGAAGAGCGCACACGAGCAGTTGCCTTTTAACTGCCCACGCCTCCTTCGCTGGTACCGTCCAACTAGTCATCACACTCACAAACATTTAGCGGCGCTATCATGAGAGCAGGGAGTACTTGCACCATGGTGCCGGCACGATTCAGGTGGAATGTAGCAATGGTATATCGGTCAACGAGTCTCATACGCTTTAAGTATACTAAAACCCCGCGCATGCCACCGGGCTCGTGCGTTTTGTTAGGTGTAACAGCGCACTTGGCTACTAAATAGTAAGACGTACATACTGTCCTATTATGAGAACTGATAATGTAAAATGTTTTCTCTATGGCATCGAGCCTTACTCTTGTAAAAGAGAGCCTACTGACGAACCTGCAGAGGAAAAGTCAGATGAGGAAACTCTGGGCCCGCACCCGCTGTCCGAGGATCAAGGCACAGCTCAACAAGCTGGCCGAGGAACTGTCTGCGAAGGTCCACTTAGGCACTAGGAAAATAAATTGTGTGATCATATTATTGAATTTGTATGCCTGCTGATATTTATGTATGTGTTGGACTTGCCTGCCTCGTGATCTAGTGGTTAGCATGTCTAGCCACAGTCGTTATGACCTGGGCTCAAGTTACGGGCCGGACCAAAATGTTACTGGGATTTATCAATTTCTAATAACAGTCCGAAGTCAGGAAGTTGGCGGTGTTACACCACCGCGTCTTGGACAGCACGATAAGCAGTTGGTCCTGCGCATAATTTTTCTCCGGTCGTGTCGGATTACCGTCCCATTGGAATAGGAGAATGATGGTACAGGTGCCTACGGATCCCCTGCGGACCCCGGGCGTTCTGGACATCGCCCTACACCAGAACCTCAAGGCCACGGTCAACATCGAGGTCCTGTACGACCTCCACACTCAACACCTACCCATCCCCGACACACTTGATTCCGGAGCAATCCTTAGTGAAGGAGTGCGGACCAGAGAGAGGATAGACTGGACTGTCTATCAGGATAGCCTAGTCGACTTCACCATCGCCGGGCAGCTGTCTACCCCGGACGAGGTGGAGGCCGCCACTCGCCACTTCACGGAAAAAATACGGGACGCGCGGGCGGCGGCGAGCACCGTTGTACAGGTGACAGCGCGCCGGTGGGGTGAGCTCCCGCCGAGCCTACTGGAGGACCTGCAGAGGAAACGTCAGATGAGGAGGCTCTGGGCCTGCACCCGCTGTCCGAGGATCAAGGCACAACTCCACAAGCTGGCCGAGGAACTGTCTGCGAAGGTGAGGGAGTGTTGTGGAACAGGTTGGGAGAGTACAGCCTTCCATGCCAGCCAAAACGACACTAACCTATGCGCCCTAAACAGACGTCTCACAAGGCCAAAAACCACCATCACTCCACTCCTAGCCACCACAGGCGCGAAACACTACGGAGCAGAGGCACGCGCTGAAATGCTCGCATCACATCTACACACACAGTTCTCACCACACCCAGCGGCGCCATCGTTCGCAGAGCACCACGAGCAGGTGGAGTGCGAATTCGAGAGCTCCTTCAAAGCCCGACTCCGCCACTCAGCGGCACGGATTTCATCTCCCCCTCTGAGCTGAGGCGCAAAGCTCCAGGCCCCGACGATAACCCCCCCACAGCGCTGGCGATGATGCCTAGGCGAGCCGTGGCTCTCACACAGATCGCAAATGACATTCTCCGGACGGCCCACTTTCCTCTTTCTAGAAAGAGGACCCTCCCCTCTTTTCGTTCTGCCGAAGTCGGGCAAGCCCCGAAGCCTGCCTGGAAGCTACCGGCCGATAACGCTGCTGTCCCACATCGCCAAGTTGTTCGAGAGCTTCTGCTGTGGAGGCTGAAGCTGTACATTCCCATAAGGGATGAACAGTTCGGCTTCCGGAGCGGCCACTCGACCACGTTGCAACTGACGCGGGGGCCACTTGTCTGTAGAGATGAACAAGGGGAGACACTCTGTCGCGGTCTTTCTCGATATGGAGAAGGCGTTCGACAGGGTGTGGCCCCCGGGACTCCTGTACAAATTGGTGGACGCCATTGGTTTGTGAGACTAGTGGCGTCATTCTTGGAAGGTAGGTAGCGGAGGCACTTCTCGGTGAAGGCCATACGTGCTGGAGTGTCACAGGGCAGCGCATACGTTACCTCGTCCCGAAAGCCGGAGCTCGCAACTGGGCGCATGCAGCGCATGACGGACCGGTTGCCGGAGTGGCTCGACAGGTGGCGCATGTCCTTCAACGTGGATAAGATGACGGTGCTATATGTCAGCAAGAGGCGCTCCATGCCGGGACGGTCAAAATTCAGAGGCCGGGGTGTGTCTTGGGAATCCCCATTCGTGTATCTCGGATGCAATATCGACCGCGCGCTACGGATGGTCTCGCAGGTGGACCGAGTGGTCAAACAGGCGAGAACAGCCCGCGCTTTGCTGTGGCCGGTACTAGCGTCCGGACTTCCAACATATCCCTACGGATCATCATGGGAGCCGGTCGCTACGTCCGTAACGACGTGATTGCGCTTGACTTGCGGATAGAGTCGCTGGATGAGATTGTGGTTCGATTGTCGAGCGCTATATTCAATAGAGCAGACAATGGACCGCATGCTCATCTACGCGACCTGGCCCCGCTGTACGCGCGAGCACCTGACGGGAGACCGTATCCGCGTAAACCCCCCCCCCCCGTGATCACACATGCATAACACATCCAAATCACTACTCACCAACATTCACAACACACCACACAACATATAGGCCCTAAACAGGCCTACATTCCCTCCCTGTGCCCATAAGCCACGATGGCAAAACCGCAGAAATGTGGCACCGTTAGCGAAGGGATAGTTGTCCCCTTGCGACCCAACCCGGGTTATGAGGTTCAACTCTGCTCGTAGCCCTCGCAGATCATCTGCGTAGATGACCAGGAGTGTGCTTTTGCTAAAATTTCGCGCGGGGGTGCCGCAGGACATCTGCCTAACTCCCTGCCTATACGCAGCCTTCACTAACGACATAAACACCCTCCACGGCCAGCTGAGTAGGATGAGCTCTTTACGCTGTTCGCGGACGACAGGCAGACGAAGTGAATTTCACCCAACCTCGGTCGGAATCGGAAAACGGATGCAGCGACTCCTAGAAGAGCTGCCACCATGGTTGGGCAGGTGGTGAATGTGCCTCAACGTGGCGAAAACGGCTTCGCTCTTTGTCAGCGGGAAACGTGCGATGACGAAGCCAAGAGCTGTCTTGGAAGTCCCCGGTGATATATCTCGGGTGCAGCATTGATCGCTCGCTACGAATGGGCTCGCAGGTAGACCGACAGGTCAACCAGGCGAGGGCAGCCATCGCGCTTTTAGGGCCTATGCTTACATCCTTTTACCGACGCGCACCAAGATCGGACTGTACAAGACTTATTTCCGGTCACGCCTTACCTATGCCGCCCCCGTGAGATGCACGCTCACATCTCCGGCTCAGTGGAAGCGGTTGAGTGTGTAGCAGACTCTGACGTTGAGAGTCATCACCGGTGCCGGCCGATACGTCAGGAACGCGACGATCGCGCGAGATTTGCGGACGGAGTCGGTGGATGAGCTTGTGGCCTGTTTGTCACCTGCCATGTTCAACAGGGCGGACAACGGACCGCACACTCATCTACGCCACATCGCGCCTCTCCACGCGCTTCCTCCTGGTGGTAGGCCCTAGCCGAGAGAGCTCTGCACAGACGCGATAGCAGTCGCGGGACAGCCAGGTCGGGTACCCAACATCACTACACGCATTACACCAGCACACCCACTCACCTCAACAAAATACAGGGTTTGAGCCGTTAGTGGCTAGGGCTTCTCCCCTTACCCCAAGCCAACAGGCGAGTAAGTAGGACCGCATCACCGTGGGGGCAGTGTCCCCTCACGAGATCAAGTCCGGGGATGAGGCCAAGCCTCGAGGCTCGTAGTACTCTTAATGGGAGTTCCCCATAGAGAGAAGCCGAGAGTTTTATTTTGCTAATCAGTACTCTCTGTAACCTCAAGTGGACCATCGCTTCAGGCTACGTTACAGAACAAGAATTTTAGTGCAATAATTAAAACTACAAAAAAAAAATAAAAAAAAAGAAGAAAACTAAGACACAGAACCTTTATGATCTTTTTATTCACGTAGCTAAGGAACCCTTTTTTTCGATTCAAAATGTCTAATACCACCACTACAATTTATGTTCAATCTGTTTTTATCGTCATATTTTTTTAGTAACAATAGAAGCAGTTGCAAAAAATGGAGGCGAAATAATTTTACGTTCGTAGGATAGGTACCCGTGTTAATGAGTACAGAGCAAGTAATCACAAACGATCACCGCAACAGGTGGATACCTGTTGCGGTAATCGTTTGCAACACCAAAAGTCTTTTCGAGTCGAGACTTTTGGTGCTCTTTTCTTGAAGACCTCTAAGTCATATCGGTCTGGAAATACCGAAGAGGGTAGCTGATAAGGAAGAAGTGCGCGGAAGATAATTGCGCTTAAACAGGGCGGTGTTCGTGGAACGAGTGCGAGTGGCCGTGAAGCTGAACATTACTCAACATGCCAACACCAAATATTCCCATGTTAGCCGAGGCCATTAGGGTACTGTTCTGAAATCGAGGAAACACGACTAGGTGCATTTTTTTATAGCGGTAAACGTACAAACTTGTGTCATCTCGAGGCCAAATTTGACTAGATTTAGTCGGTCCCATTCCCAGACTTTGTAAAACAAGGATTCTACTTCAGCCACATGTTTGTCCTGGTACTATAATCTATAATCCCCATAACAATAAGTGCCCCTAAAACATGGCACTGATATGCAGGAAACACGAAGGGGGTAACAGTACACAGCCTTGTGGTACACCAGCACTTTAAAAAAAAATTAATCCGGATTTATCAGGACTATGAAATTGAAAATTATTATTCATCCTATTATTATTCAACGCGCGTCATTAAAAGATACATACAGAACCCGCTCATAATGAGACTTGCAGTCCGTCCCGGCTTCAGCAAGAAATCATTGATTTACAAAAATACGAAAAATATAAATTTTGATATCCAAAGGGGGCAAATGAAAAATCGAACCCCCCGTCCCTCCCCCCTCCAATGGACCACCTAGTTGTACAGCTAGTTGTCAATAATTTATGCAGCTATTATTACACAAAGCTATATAATGATTTACTTTGATATTCTTTCACACCTTAGGTTACACTTTACAAGTTTTCATATTGATCATATTTGATTTTTAGAAAATGACATATAGCCTATATTCATCACATAATGTAGCATTCTATTTAAAGATTTTTTCGAATCGGTCCATTACTTTCGGAGCCTATTCAATGCAAATAAAGAAACAATGGAATATTTCCTTTCTATAATATTAGTATATACTCGAAGGAATATGGTAAACATGTCAAAATAAGCTTGTTGTTTCTGTTATGTTTATGTGTATTAGATAGACGAAATACACCAAACTAAATAAAATGTATACCTAGGTATTAATTAATAATAATATCTGAGGACTTATTACGCCACGTTATTCTAGACTAACGTGGCGTAATCTTATCCCGTAATACCGTAGAATATATTTATTATAGAAATACATATAACACATATATAAACATCCATAATCTAGGCGGGATTCGAAGATACGACCTCCGGCGTAACACGCGGAGTAACCGCCACGTTACCGACTGAGAACTGATTGGTGTTCGTGTTGCTTTTCTCCTTTCCTTATTGTATTTCAGTAATCGTTCCTAATTATATTGTGTAAACCAGATTTTTTCCTCGACTTGGCCCAGATATCACCACGGTCAAGTTAGTTTCAATATTTGCTGTGAACAAATCGTGATAGTAAATCAGCCATTAATACTTCTTCCGCGGTTTTAGTTCGTGTTTTTTTTTTTTTTCTTTTTCGAATTTCTCCATCAATTTAAGTGGTGCGAGGTAGTAACGATACCAGGCTCATACCACACATACCAACCGAATTGCGCTGACGGCACCTCTCGTTCGCCTCCTAGAAGTGAAGGTCACGGTGTCGTGTTTGGTGGAATTTTGGTGAAACCGGAACATGCAAGATCCGCATATGCGGATTTAAACGTCTGCACTATCCAAATTAGCTCAGCATTCGACTCCAGTCTAGACTCTTTACTGCGATCCTTTGTATTTAAAAACGCTATCCATGACAATACAGTGTTCCTACAGACCCAGTGCTGCTAAGGAATCTGAATTATGTGTTACCACAAACAAACTAATAGTTTTCTTTAGTTAAATAAAGTAATAAAACTAAAGTTTTATTACGAGACTTTAGACTTAGGCAGTCTAGTCCATAAGATTTTAGCTCTCTGCCTACGGCTATCGTCCCATATTCTCTTGGGCAAAAATCGGCTTACGCTGATAATACATAATATAATCTTTTTGTTGAGATTCTTTTGCATTTAAAAAAAAGTTGAATATTAAAAAAAAATCACAAACATGAAACCTTGTTGAACTCGATTACTTCCTTGCTTATAAGAAGCAGGTGGTGAACAGTTGATTCTACAATAACCTAGTTGCAATGTTTGTTAAACAGCGGCTGACATACTTATACAACTGCACAGATATGTATTATTGGAATCAACTAGCGATCCTCCCCGGTTTTGCATGCTTTTCCGAATCTGAACTTATGCTGTGGTAGCGAAGAAAACCCGAGTACAAGTGCTCGTCTGGCGACGAGACTAGATTTAGGATCGAAAGAGGGACACTCTCCTCTCTCCCGTTGATAAGAGAGATGCATTGGTGCGCGACGTGCCTTTTGTATTGATCAGATCGATGGCGAACTTTAAGCTAGGCGTTAAACTAGTCTGGTGATTAAGCAATAATCTACGTTGATTCTAATGACGCAAACGTAGACGTAGTGTAGAAGCAGATCTGGGATACAAGTCTGGGAGAGAGGGAGAGAGCTGGACTTTGTGTTCATCCATAGACGCCATTGATGCTCCATGAGGACTGAATAGGACGGAGTGTTCTATTCATTTAAATTGATGATGATGGAGCGTGCGAAGAGACAGCCGGGCAATTATGAGATAAAAATTTCAATTATAAGTAGTAACAAATTAGAAAGCCGTTTATAATATAAACACAGAAGCCACAGTTGACGCCCGGTGCCTACGTGACGTCGGCCGCGTGGCGCGATTCCTGAGTGGGGGCCGGCCGGTTTGTTGTGTTGTGCCAGTGTTGTTTCCGGTCGATGTTACCGTTATATCGATAATTCTACAAATACTACAAAATCCTGCTGTTATTATCAATATCAGATTGTATTTATCGATGTGTGTTCGTTAATTTTTATGTTTCTTGTTGTATGATAAGACATAACGGACTGTACACGGTTGGCAATGTTTGTTGTTTGTACTAGTTTAATAAAACATTATGTTTGTGGCTTTTATCTCTTGAAAAATTGTTATTGGTAATTTTGTGATGTTTAATATTGTTTATGATTTGTATATTGATAAATTATTAAAAGTTGATTGATTCTAAAATGGCTTTTTTTAGTGAAATGAGTCTGTGACTCTAGCAGAATTTCATATTTATAATTTTAATATTCCTATCTTTGCTCTTACGAATATTATACATTACGATCATCAGTTTCTTCCTTTCTACCGTATCAGACTCAACCTTTTGTGAGTGCTTTGAAGAAAACTTTAATGTGATATTAAATTCATATCGACGACTACTTGTAATACCTTATTTTTATTTTTCTGAACACCTGAACGGTTATTGGATATGCTGATGTGTTACCCTCCTTCACCCTCTCCCCAAAATCAACGACGCAACGCAATAGATCTCTCTCTCTCTTTTAACTATCCCTTTTAAGGCGGTATCCTCTCACAAGTGCTGACAATGAGAGGTCAGAAATTTCCCCTTAATTCCAGCTCGATTTAACTGTAATAATAATTTTTTGTTATAAAATTTCACTTTAGTCAAATTTTCTAAATCCGCTACACCTGAAAACATTATCGATATCGATAACACGTATGTAAACATTAAATACACCACTACATGTATTTCGAGTGAGCTGTAGGAACTCGCAAGGAGCAAAACATAACAAAGAATCAGTTGGTTACAACAAGCCGTCGTGCTAACGCGTCCCAAACGTATAACTAAAACCTTACACTGCTGTATTCACTGAATGTTAAAAAGCATTTCCCTGAGAAGAACATTGAACTTTACAAAGTACAGTCATCGAGAAATAATCAAAATGTTTTCATCAAAGAGATGCATGGATAAATTCATGCAAATGTACAAACACGAACTTCGCCGGCAGATCAGCAAAACCACGAGTGTTACTAACTCTGACTCGATGGCACCAAGATTGGATCAATCCAATTCGAAAATAACGCAAGTGGATGAATCTAATTTGCCGAAGAAAATGCTTAAGTTGCAGAAATACCACAGGTCAGTGAACTCTGTGTAGCCCTTTGCGTAACGCTACATGTCCCGCATACTATTACACAATCCTACATAGTTCATATCATACAACTAGGTTGTAGATAAGTCATACATTAATTTTAATTGACACATTTAATAATATTCAAGGCCAACGTTTCCGTCAAGTCAAAATTGACTCTTATACAACTTTAAATTAGTGTTAAATTTCATCATGTAAAAGCAAAAATGCAATTTTATTTATTTTGTATTTAGAAGATAGACTTACACTTATAAATAGATTCAGACGTGTGTGTTAGTGTAACTAGCTCTTTTTTTATTGTTATTAACGCTTTCACTCAACCACAGCTCATGTAATTATATGTAGAAAGAAATCCCTACTTTACGTAATTACTCCTTCCTAATTTTTTTTTATGGGAAATAATGGGGCTTTGCTACATTATTGTTACTATAATTTTATTTTTATTAAGTAGACATATATTTCTATAGATGACTTAATTTGCATAACAAACTACACACACATACACTTTACACAGTAATCAAAACACATGTCACATTTACAGGATTTCTAAGGTTTTAATTTAGTTTTCTAAAATTAAATGTTACACCCTTAGATTCCTGTCTACCCTCACGCCCCAGGAAATGCCCCTGGCTGCCCGCGGACTGGCCGTGTCCAAAGACCAGTCCCGGGAGTTTATGGCTTGCTTCCCGGACATCGTGCGGGATCTCACTGAAACTGGCAAGCATCTGGACGTGCCCGAAGCCAGCAAGTGGTTGGCAAAGGTACGTTCTATGTTGTTTTTGTCAGTCTGTAGACAGAATGATATAGAACATTTGTAAGTGTACGATGGATGAATGTACATATTTCAAACAGTCAGTCCTAGCTTATTGTGTTTTTAAGAATTTTAATACGCATTTCTGTAAAAAATCCCAAGCATTAATTGTCTGAATCCAACATAATATATATATATTCAAGGTTTTCTTTAGCATTTCTACAAATGTTATATCTAATTAGTTGTAATTTGTTACACTAGTATATATTAAGTAATATGAAATAATTTTCAGCTTATTTTGAAATCTATTATCATGCATATGTCAGGTGCTATTTTTACCAACCGTTTATTTTTATCTGAAACTTAGATACTTATCAAAATAAAGACAAACACATCTATGCGAAAAAATTGCACGAGGAAATATCTATCTGTTTGCTTACCACGTTTTCTTTTTGTATTTTTATATTAATTCTTCTCATTATGCAACGGGTTTTAAGCTGAGTTCAGAGATTCAGAAATTTCGTCACTGATATACTTATATATACTAGCAGTCCGCCCCGGTTTCGCGCGGATATTTCACGAAATATGGCAAAAGTTCATTGTATTAAAAAAATACAAATTGTAATTTCGGCCTCTTAAACATTACACGTAACAATGACAATAAATTAAATATACGGCGGAACAACGTCTATTGAGACAGCTGGTAATCAATAATTTCAGGAGTTAAATATTTACTTACTTAGATTTACTTTAGTATTTTTTTCAAATTTTGGTTACATTATAGAAGTTTTCATAATGATCCGAACGTTTTAGTAAACGTTATGTTATATAGCCTATGGTATACATATAATTCCATTCTAATGGTAAAAGAATTTTCAAATCGGATCAGTAGTTTCGGAGCCTATTCAATGCAAACAAACAATCAAACAGACAAACAAACAATGAAATGTTTTCTCTGTATAATATTAATACAGATATTACTTATGGTTAAATCAATAAGCCGTAATTGTTATAATTACCATATACCTTAAAGGGGTGCCTTTATGCAATTTAAATCGGAACCGAAGGGTCAACAAAATGTCGGCAAATCTGGTCCCGTAACTGAATAATTAATTTGATCCTTCTCAGACGAAAGAGATTTAAATCATAGACTTGTTTGTCCAACGTGTAAGGACAAATGACAACTCTCGCTGGTGTAGTTAACAACACATTTAAGCTTCATCCGTGTGAAATCAATCCCTAGTAATTTTTTTGAGATAATAATATTTTTGAAGTTATACTTCAATTGACGCCTTAGGGGAAAATTATCAAAGTAAATTTTTACGATGCGGCCGCACACCGTCACGTGCACCCTTTTTTATGTTGACGCGGGAAACGCATTTTGGCGCCTTCACCGGCCCTAGGTAAGGCCCAGTGGTGTGTGGGTCTACTGCCGTATACCCACAAAAACCACCGCAAGTGCCATCAGTGCCGCCCTTGGCGATTAGCTCCGGAACAACAATCAGGGCACCTCGACGGCTAGTCAGTCCCCTAAGGGACCAACTCCACCTCCACAGATGGGGTTGCCCAGCACTACAGGACAGCCCCACCGACTTTGGGACAATGCAATGGGGTGAGGTTCCCATCCTCGCCCCTTGCCCCGTGCGCAAAACCACATCCTGTTGCTCTTAGGTCCCCACTTCTTATAAGAGGGGTATCGAGAGCGATTCCTCCTGATCTTTAAGCCCCCTCTTCTTATAAGAGGGGTGCAAGGATCACCCTCGTTCAATTTGCTTCATCTGGGTTCACCCCAGGCTACTAAGCCCCACCGCCACGACAAGGCTTGAACCATGGTTGAAATTTTTGTGTTTGTGAAAAAATACCATAATGCGTTAAAATAAATCTTTAAATATATTTAAGTACCTTTCTTTATTGTTAGTTCCGTTTCCTACAAACGTAGGATAAGGCGAAAGATAAAATTTTGATATCTTGTTACGTCAAAGAAGTATAACTTGTAACGAGTGTACATACAAGTACACTCACACACACACACACGCTCTTTTATCTTATTCCAGTTACTTTCCTTTTTATTCGTACAGTAACTTTGTGTGAAAACATTAGAAACATACTTTCAAACATCGCATTTTATATTAGTAGGGTTAATGCGAATTACACCCATTGATTTACAAATATATAATAATAGTGTCGTCCTAGCCGAATTTCGGCCACAGCGGCCTGCTGTTGAGAAGAGCCATCTGCGTGGGACATGTGTTTGCGCAGACACAAGTGCACTCTCTACTCCTTCATTCTCCTATCCCGGTGTGACGGTAATCAGAATCAGCGAGGCACGGGCGTGTAACACCGCCAACTTCCTAACCCCGGACAGTTATTAGAAAAATCCTAATTCTAATTCGAACTCGGGACCTTCACGTCTGTGGCTGCACATGCTTACCACCAGATCACGAGGCAGTATTTCACAAATATAGAACAGTGATTATGTTCTAATAGTATTCATTACTATTTCCTGTCAACATGTTTATGCGACACTGATAATATGACTTGTAAAACATTATATAATAAATTCCCCAAAAGCAAAAGCGATTTTCTCAAAATCGACTCCATGGATTTTTATGCGGTTTTTACCACTAAACAAAGCAATTCTTAAGGAAGTCTTTAATGTGTTGTGTGTTAGACAGATGATCTAAAACAGCTAAAAGTCCATATAATATTCCTTCTACCATGCAACAACAACACATCTTCACGCCAGTTCTCTGATATCCTTACACAATTTCCTAACTTCCTAAACACTCCTAACTTTGTTAAAAGCAAATGAACATCTGAAATCTCTCCGAAGTTATCTATCGCTGACACATCTATTATCAACAAACCCGCGTCTATGGGCCAGTATGTATCCCAATTTCTCCTTCTCCGTTGATTAGGTAAACCTCCTTTTCTCGTGTCGACAGTTCAGTACCGCCCAATCATCAAATTTTATCCGACCAGTACTGTGCCTTAGTGTTATGTCATCATTATCAGCTCTTATCGGTCCACTGCTGGACATAGGTCTGTTCCAATGAACGTCAAGACGACCGATCTGCTACTCGCATCCATCCCGGACCGGCTACTGCACGGAGATCGTCTTCCCACGGTAGATCAACACTTCGCTTTCCTAGACGCGGCCTCCGCTCCAGAAGTTTAGTGGTCCACCCACCATCGGTTCTTCTGAATGTGTGGCAAGCCCATTGCCACTTCAGCGAGTTTATTCGTCGCGTGATGTGAGTGTTAAATTTGAGTTCGTTTCAACAGTGCAGTATCAGGACTCGGCCTTGAAAGATTTTGTACTCAATTAACCCAGTGCACTGGTTTTATAGGGTCCTGTACCTAAAGGATAAAAACGGGACCCTATTACTAAGACTCCGCTGTCTGTCTGTCCGTCTGTCTATCGCCAGACTGTATCTTATGAACTGTGATGTTGACAGGGGAAATTAATGATGGTTGAACAGATGATGTATTTCTGTTGCCGTTATAATAACCAATGCTAAAAGTAGAATAAATTAATTACTTCCCTGCTCCCATATAACCAGGTGCTTTTTGCCGTTTTTTATAGATAGATACGGAACCTATCTCGTGTCTGACTCGCACTTGGCCGGTTCTGGGAATATTTAGAGTTTTGAGACTGGTGTGCAACGTTAACGGTATGACTCCTGTAGAGGAAATTGTTATTGGAACTGTTTGGACGGTTTGTACGTGCCATTGTGATTTAATTTCTATGGCCAAGCCTGTGTATTTTGTGATTTTTTCAGTGTGTGTTCTTGTAAGATTATGCGTATTCGGGATGGCTATATCGATAATGTAAACAATTTTATTATTTTTATCATACAAGGTTATATCGGGCCTGTTGAAGTTAAGAACAGTTTATGTTCTGTTGAATCCAATACGGTTTGAGGTTTGTATTTGTAACATGTAGTTTCTTCTGTGGTTAGTTTATATTTGTATGCGAGGTATTGGTGTATTATTGCTGCTACCTGATCATGGCGGTGTTTGTAGTCTGTCTGTGCTAGCGATTTACAGGCAGCCTTGATATGCTGGATTGTTTCAGAAGAACAGTGGCAGTGTCTGCAGTTATCAGTTACAAGCGTAGGATCGTGTCCAATGTGTTTCCTGTAATTCTGTGTATCTATTACCTGATCCTGGACAGCCATCATAAATACTTCCGTTTCTGGAAACAGTTCTCCTCTCTTGAGCCATGTTGACGAATTTTGGTCAACATTAGAGTTGGTCATGTCTACATCGCCTCGACTTGACCAACTTGAGTAGTGACTTCTGTGCCCAAGTGTGTACTTTTTCTTGTACTTTGGTAAAAATTTCATTTTTCTGTGGCAGATAATCTTTCAGGATGAGTGGTGTGTGATTAAAATCGGCGCGTACAATAGCGTTATGTGGGATTGAACGTGTTATTCGAGAGTGAAAAAATGAGCGGAGCGTGGTGATTTGCTTATTGTGTAATTTTTTTATGTCGATTATGCCTGTTCCTCCTTCGCTCCTAGGCAATGTAAGACGTTGTATGCAAGAGTTATTATTATTATTAATATTACAGGTTGCTTCCTTACACGCGATATTTTTGCTGTGATAAATTTATCATTTGCACTAAACTATTGTTTGGAGTTCGTAGAACATAGATTATTTACATTTCATTCGTATGTATATTGTAACGAATTATCTTATCATGGAACTCACACGTGATAGGAGTATGATTTTGTTTTTAACGTTGTCATTCGATAGCGACCTAATTATCTCGTTTAGCCAGTGTGTTGTGCATGTGTTATCAGCTCGTTAACAGGAGGGTCGGTGGCCGGTAGGCAGGGCGGCAGCTAGGGTGGAGGTAGGGGGGGGGGGGGTTAATATTCACATACATACATGATTTCGTTTAAAATATCTTGTATAAATAATCTTAGTCATGTTATATAATATATTGACTCATCACTATTGTGAGAGTTGCCGTTTGTAATTTTTTTACGTAGGTAGCAACTCTGAATTAAAAGTCACATTGAGATTAAAAAAAACTATACTGCACGGTCACAGTATTTGTTGACCGTTCCTCCCTGTTGCGGTTTCCCGCCCCGTTGCGATAGTACGTCGGCGCACTGCAACAGCGTCACTTTACGTCGCCCGATGCTGACTATCCGTCATTTTAGTATTAATGAGGTTCAATTTTAAAAGTATATATATATATATATATATATATATATATATAGTAAAGTAAGATAAATATATATATTAAAATTAAAAATATAATTTGTTTCGTTTGCTATTTTGAACAGATCATAATATCATATTAAATAACAGAGAAATATGGAAAGGGACCGTAAGCTGCGTTTTACAGTACAATTTCAGCGGTCCCTAATCCATCCTCATTTAATATGAAGAGTGTCTCAAATAATTTAAAAAAATGTAACAGGCTACTGCTAATTCAAATATCTCATTCGACTCCTTAGCAACAAAAAATGCGAAAGAATCTGAGTATAAACGTATTTTCACGCAACTACTGAACGGATTTCGAAGAAATTCATCATAGATGAGATAGAGTGTAACCTAGAAGATTTGACTTGGATGAATTAATTCCATCGGTGAAGGCCAGGGCAACATAAATTCTACCTTTAGTGTTATGTAGCCCTGTCGTTCGGACTATTTATAGATACAAAGTCAAATATTCTAGGTTACACTGGAATGGAATAAGGAAAGTTTTTGATGGTTAATGATATTAATATATACTGATGATATATGAAAATGCTAACACATCTAAAGATAGTAATAATACAAACTTGCATCATGTCAAGGCGTCGCTGACAATATGTGTATGTGGTTCACATGAATAACTAACGGCATGTTTTGACTAATTTATTATGTATAAAACTGTTCCGTTGCTGTGTGACTGATTGACTGAGAGACAGACAATGCCGTAACTACTGTACCTAGCTGGATACATGAAATATGACACAGTTCCATCCATGATGACTGAAAATGAAATGAGCACTAAGAAAATGTTTTTGGAAATTCAACCCCTAATGGGTTCAATTGATCGAATGGAAGCTTACCATGTATATGCCTTACCCTATATAGATAAACATATAAATAATTATGAAAAAGTAAATAAAGTTAAGAATATTGACTTTCCATTTTTCCGGTATAAGCACCAACTTATTTATTATTGATTAATTTATAGCGTCATATTTCTTTGTCTAGAGTCATTTGCGGGGATTGAAATGCTTTTTCTCATTACTTGAAATAACAATAAATTTTCTCAGCGATTATTTCATATACTATTATTACAAAAAACTACCTGTGCCCCACGGTTGCGTCTTGTTTGTGGTATCTGTTATCTCCAATTGCTTGTGTCTGTGGCGATTTCGTCCCGATCTGTTTTGTATTTATTGCGTGAAAGCGTAACAAACAAACTTTGCGTTTATTACTATTAGTAAGACCTTAAATTAGTTTGAGGATTTATTAAAGGATAAAACTAATTTACCTATTTGAAACAAGCTGTTCACTACCAACTTCGTTAGTGTAGAATGTTTGTACAGAATTTCGTCCCCTGTCTTTAAGCAGTTGATTTTTGGAAAAAAAGTAAATTATGTTTGAACTTGGGTCTTTAAGTTTATGCCTACCAAATTTCATTATAATCACTTCAGCGGCTTGGTCGTAAAAGCGTTATAGTCAGACAGGCAGGTAGAATCTCGCATTACGTTAGTATGGGTTGGAACTAGAAAGTCCATGTAAAATATCTGAGAGAATGGACTGATTACTGACGTTCAAAATGTTTTTCTTTGTTACCAAGACTCTTGTTTTCATAATGCAATTTGTTTCAGGTGTTGCAATACAACGTACCAAACGGTAAAAAGAACCGAGGCCTTGCTACCGTTCTCGCTTACAAGATGTTGGAGAAACCACACCAGTTGACCCCAGAGAACGTACACCTGGCGAACATAATGGGATGGTGTGTTGAAATGGTGAGTTGACTTTCTTTCTTTGTTTTTTTTTTCGAGAGACTATTAGGTCATTCAGTCATTAGGTCATTCAATAGCATTGTAGGCAATATTAATTGGCTACGAAGCTGTTGAATTTGCCATAACAGTTCATCGGACTACTACTCACTCACTCATATCGGGATGCAACTCTTCCATCTGCGGAAGACAGGTGTACGGTCCCTCTTTCGACCCTAAACCTAGTCTCGCCGTCAGACGATCACTCATAGCAATCCGATGAAGCTGTATTCGGCTTCTCTTCTCTTCCACCAGCATGAGTTCAGGTCCGAAAAAAAAAAACGACTGATTGACTCAGTTGGAAGGCCGAGGCGGCTTGAAGTAGTATCATCGGCATAGTAATTATGATGATGTTTATGAGTCGGTAGTCGTAAAAAAGGCTCGGATTTCTCGTTTGCCCC
>JAFELO010002415.1:134538-169674 GCA_017140195.1 Eumaeus atala
CCCTATTCTATATAAAAAAAGATTCATACATCATAATGGAATGTTACATAGGCACGCATCACATAAGTTTTTATCAAAACAATCAAATAACCTTGAAGTGACCGCGGCTGCTAGACTATTGCGTGTAAACAATTGGAACCTGTTTCTATCCTACACCAAGTCGAAATACTAATTTAAAATACATTAACATCTATTCGTAGACATTCGTTAGTTATCGCTGCGCTAATATTACAGAGTATGTTTTACGGAAAGTTATAAGTAAAAATTACTGCGTGTGCACAAAAACGCGGCTTGAGTTTACATCTTAAGAACGAACTGGCATGTAACGCTGTTGTTTCTGGTTTTCTCTGTAGTCTACGCGGACTAAGTCGTAGACAACAGCTACGTCTCCAATAAGAACAAAGTATATGTATGCAAAATAACACCTTAAGTTTACTTAATTAGGTTTCGCGTTGGTCTATTCGTCGAACGTACTAGGTTGCTTGGTGATTGGTATAAATAATTAAAATTGTCTTCAATAAATTATTACAATGTAAAAATAGTAACGAATTCATCCCGCTCTATTTATAGGATTAGTACATTATAGTAGAAACTATAGAACAGCACTGGTGGTCACGGGAGGTCAGTCACCATTGCAGCTGCAAAAAACCGACCCTCAGTGGTCGACAACGCCCTTACAAGGGCCCACAACACATTCATTAAATTTTATAATTTAAGTAGCTTTTCCCAGGGGTCCCAAACACTTTTAAGTTCCCCGTGAATTTTGAATAGGATCCGTGAATATTGAACAAACAACATACTGGCTTGGTATTTGCTCGTTGCGTCCCTGATTTACTGTAATACTAGTATTCTTCCTACGTATTGAAAACACAAGAAATTCTCACATAATGATGTCTTAAATTAAGCGAATGTTACTCATAACAATAAAACTACTTTTACGGATACTATCGCGGTTTATTTAATTATTTAACTAGTCTGACGTTGCAAAAGCTCATTCACGGCCTCGTGACCATGGTTGCTGTAATTATCCCTTAAAGGTCCACCGCTGGACATAGGCCTCTTTCAATGAACGCCAAGACGGCCGATCTCCTGCTACTCGTATGCATCCCAGACCAGGTATTGCAAGGACATCTCCCACCTTATTCTTCGCGTGGAGAGCTTATTCTTCGCGTGATATCGGAAACTTTAGTTCTCTGCCGCTTGCGAATTCTATCGGACAAAGAAATGAGGTATGGGTCGCAGGCAGTAATGCCAACTGGCTGATGGTTTAAGTGACTCGCGACTCCACATTATATTTCTGTTCCATGCGCATTTATGTGTACGTAGTTCCAAACTCATCGACTTCTTTATAATGTAATAGTGATCCACCCCAGTTTCGCCCGTGAATAGGGGTCCTAACCTTAACAAACTACACACACACCTTGCTCAGGAATCGCTCCAGGAAATGAAATCTACAGGAAAGTCCGTTCAGCAGATTTAGAGAAAATTGATCACATACAGACTACCTTTGGGGTTTTTGTTTATAATAAATATAGATATAAAAGCGTAGACAGGCAGTTGCAGACTTTTGATGACTACAGACCCACAAACAAACAACTTAGATGTTACGCAAATGTGTGGTTCTCCCCCTTTCCGCTCCAATGGGCCAATGGAAACTCATACACCGCATGAAACGAAGCCACATAACAATCCCTTTACGCTGGTAGTGTGAGCGAAAGGTCGGACTACATAGCGTAATCTAGTAGGTAGGTCGTCCAACTTCCATTCCACTATCTCTTGCTAGTTCCAAAATAATCAATTGTTTATTTGTTACCAGTTTCAGCCTCTTCAATTGTTTCTCGGTTTCTGTTCCAAGCTTATAAATTGTTAATTTATTCAAGCTCAACGATTGTTTCTCGGTTTATAGTTTCAAGCTTATATTTTTTTATCCTTTTAGTATCATTATTATCAATTGTTTCTCTCTTTCTAGTTGCACGCACACCAGTTGGTCCTTGGTGATGTGATGGAAGGTCGGGAGATGCGTCGCGGAGTACCCTGCTGGTATAGACACTCTGACATCGGCCTGACGAGCATCAATGACGCCAGCTGGATCCTCTCATCACTCTTCTCCACCTTGAAAAGAAACTTCGCGAACAAGCCATACTACAAACATGCGGTTGAAATGTTTAATGAAGTAAGCCCATTAATATTACAAATGGTAAACTTATAACTTCTAACACACAAAAGACTTTTTCTGTTCATCCCGAAAATATAAATGTGTAAGACTCGAGATAGTTCGAGATTCAGGGGATGGCGGAATTCTGGCCCGAATCCCGAAAGCGTCGGTAAGATAATTTGGTCACTATCTCATCCAGGCACAGAATACTTCACATAATCACGTTACACAGACAAGGTATCGAATGTTATATAAACATGTAAGTGACCATAACAGTTATCTATATCGCAACCTTAACATGTGTCTGTTTTTGCTATGACTTTTATTATAATGTATGTCATGGAAACGCTGATGCATATTTCTAGGTTGTTTACTCATGTCGTCATGTCTTATTATTAATTATTACTGATACGGTTTTTTTATAACTTTTTTGAGTTTTTGTAAAATATAAAGCTGTAAGTTTTCCAAATAAAATAAATAATAAATAAAATGTCAAGCCCTCAATACAAGTTTGAGTTAAACCAGTCTTTCGCTAACAATTCTAACACAAACTTTAAAAAAAAAAAGACTTCGGTGTATTGTGTTAAAACTATTATATCTCCAGTCGTCCGACGGGTACTCACATCAATCCGATGGAACCCTACTGAGTTTCTGTTGGCTTCCACAGCATAACCTCAAAATGAAAAAAAAAAATAGATTACACGCACGAATGTTCATAGTACTAAGTCAATTTACGAAGTTGGTAAAGCTTTAGAAAACAACTACAAAAAGAAAAAATAGATTTCTGTTTAAGTTTACAAAATTCTTTTCGCAGATGCTTCTGAAATGTGCGACGGGTAATTATTTGGAGAAGCTAATGAAGAAAGCCGACAAGCCCGACCTATCTCAGTTCACGATGGAGAAATACGAAACTATCACCAAGTACAAGACGTCCTACTACACATTCCAAATGCCTGTCAGTCTTGCCCTGCTCATGACAGGAGTCGACGATCCCGAAACGCATAGGCAGGCGAAGACTATACTCCTTGAAATGGGAGAGTTCTATCAAATACAAGTAAGAAAACAAAATGTTATTATTCATTATTTGTGATACTGTCCGTCGGATTTCACTGCATTGGAACAGGGAGTGGGTGGGAAAGCTACTGTATAGTTGTGTTAAAAGAAGTCGGTAGTCATATAGTTAAGCACTTTATCCTTTAAGGATGGGGTCTCCTGGTAGTCTGGCAATCTATCCTCTATCCTTTTCCATATTGATAGGTGAACCGGTCTTCGGCGAGAAGACCGGTTCTCAATTGGGGACCGGCCAGTAGTTAGGGTGTCCTGGTATATTTTTTTAATAGCATAAGGGGCAAACGAGAAATCGGAGTCTTTTGATGACTACCGATTCCCATGGACATTCGCAACAGCCGATGCGTTACCCTCCTATAAACGCCCCAATGGGCCACCGGTTACTCATAGACCGCACGAAACACGACAGAGACGCTGTCACTTTACGCTGGTATCATGTGTGCCAGAAGTACCTCCCTGGTCGTACCGGCCCAATTCCGTTGCATAGGAGGATGTAGTGTCATGCACCATGCATGGCACTACCTCCTCCTATGCAGCACTACACCTCTTCCCAGAGTCCCCTGTAACCTCTTCCTAAAGTACATAGATCCAGGATACCCCACCGCGACGGCCGAAGAATGTTGCAGTGGCTTTTAGTCGGTAATGCTTCAGTGCTCAGCCCGACACAACCTTCTGATCCACCCAAGGCCGGATGGTGCATAAATACATTTTACCTGTGACAAAAACAAAGCAAAAAAAAAAGGTTTTTCCAAAGATGACCTGACTGAGAACGAAACAAAGAAAGTTAGAAATTTTTAGCCAAAAAATTATGTAAGTTGATTATAATCGACCAGCAGTAATTTTCGTTCTTATACTGTTAATATTGAGTGGTCACGCGGCTATGTAATAAGGTATGATGGGGTTGTCATGTCCTTGTTGGATAAAAACCCCCCATAAGAAATTAATGATAAAAAAGTCTCCACATTTTTATCGTTACTCTGACCGTTTAAGCTAAACATTAAGTATTTTTAACAGCGATAACTACTTCCAATGAGATAAAATGTAGGGATCTCTGTTGAGTTCATCATCATCAGCTGCGGGACCACGTCCACTGATGGAGCTTCTCTCCTCCACCCCCCACAGAGCGCCGTAGGGCACGGTCACGAGCCACTTACATCCAGCGGCTCCCCGACAACTTAACTAAGTCGCCAGGCAACCGGGACTCAATCGTACTCTCGGTTACTAATTTATGACACAAATATGACTGTTACTATACAAGTCATATTTGTTCCATATGTTACTTTCAAGGTCCCTTTCAACATATAAAGCACCCATTGTGTCATTGTTCATGTCCAAGCAATATTTAAATTATACTTAGTATGTTAATTTGTACAACTTTGTTTACTTGTGAAGTAGGTTTGGTTCAAATTTTACTTTAGGCTTCACTTGTGTTTTTGAATTGATATATAACGAGATTCTCTTGAATGGGCTTCGTGGACTCAACGTAATTAGAGACAATTTATTCAAGGAATTTTATTTGTTTCTACCATAGACCATAGATACCTTACTTTTTTCTTTTATCTATATTTTCTACTTACTATTAAACACAAGGCAGGTATTATATAAGGATGACGAAGATGGAGTAGGGAAGTCATATATGCACCCCAATATGTTCCAAAGCCCTGGGGTGAAGCGAAGCTAAGTGAACTGGGGGGCTGCTCTTTGTACCCCTCTTATGAAAACAGGGGAAAAACAGGAGAGCAACAGGAGGAGGCGCCTTTGTGCAAGGTGCGAGGATCCTCACCACATTGCATTGTCCCCAAGCTAGTAGGGCTGTACTGTGGTGCCTGGCAACACTTCTGTGGAGGAGTCGGTCGCCGGTCCCTTAGGGGACTGACTAGCCCTCGAGGTGCCCCGATGTTTTGTAGCTCCAGGGCACCTCATCAATGACGGGACTGATGGCACTTGCGATTATTTTTGTGGGTACTGGACCCCACCCAGGTTCGGTAAAGGTGCGTAAATACGTGTCCCGCGTCAAAAAAATATAGCTTTCCTTTACATTTCTGACGCGGGCAGGCCTATGACTGTGAGTGTCCGTCTTGTTGAATAAAAAAGGAATACTAGTAATACATTACTATCTTTGTTTGACTAACCTCACACGTGTTTGCGTTATTCTCTGTGATAATGCTATCGTGAACATTGTGCCTGTATTCTATGAGACTATGACCGGAAAGTAATGTACCTCTTTAAAATATGTACATATTATAAAACGAGTACATAAACTAGCTTTATATAAAATTCTGGTGTCATACTGTTTATAAATATGTTTTGTTATTGCTCCGAGTTACAATCAAACTGATTTTAACTCAATTTTTTGTGTACCTACAGTCGGTAGGTCTGACAGCCGTTACTCAACTAAAGTATAAAAAGTGTCGTTGAGAGGTTAACAGCTACTCTGAAGTTATTAGTGAAGTAATTATGAATGATCACTCAAAGAAAGTATAAAAATATACTAAATAAAGAATAGTAAACTAATATTCCGAGGTACCACATCTGCGTAGCTGATCTAATCCAGTTAACTACACACTTCAGGTTTTTCGTTTTTAAAATATATCCGCGATCCACCAATATCTATCCTTAAAAAAAGAATCCTTAGAAATATGAGATTGTCTTAGAAGGCTGTGCAGTAGCGGACGTCGTCCGGCTGGTGATGAAAAAGATAAAAAAATATGAGATTATAGTTCTTTCATTCACCTACTTAATTGCGTTTTTTTTTTTCAGGATGATTTCCTTGATTGCTTTGGCAATCCAGCTGTAATGGGCAAAAATGGCACCGACATTCAAGACGGAAAATGTACTTGGTTGGCGGTGGTAGCCCTTCAGAGGGCGTCAAAGGCACAGAAACAATTAATCGAAAATTGCTATGGCACGTCAAACTCTGAAGATGCGGAGAAAATCAAATGTTTGTATGAAGAACTACAACTGCCACACACATACTCAGTGTATGAAGAAGCCACGTACGATCTGCTCAGGACACAGATCCAGCAAGTTACAAGAGGGCTGCCCCATGATTTATTCTTTAAAATTCTAGACAATATCTTTAGGCGAAGTGTATAATTTGTTTAGGTTTTAAATTTGTGATAATTTTCTATTAAATGTATTTATGCATATATTTACGCGGAAATATAACAGAAAATCCATCCAATGTGTGAATAAGTTTTAAAACAAGAAGTGCAATATAAAATATCTGGTGTGTGTTTGATATGTTTGGATTCATGAAATACCTAGTTAAGCTATTGTTTACTAGGAAAAGACGATATCAAGTAATCGTTGCACGGTGAATGTCTAGTCACCACGTTGTCTATATAAAATAAATAGCGCGCCTTCCTAGAGATTAAAAAGGCGGTTACTATTTACACTTCAGCCGTCAAATTTGATTTCCTAGGAAAGTGGTGCCATCTATGGGTATAGCAGCTGCAATATTTGGGAACAAAAACTCGGCCGTCTTTATGTGTTTTCTACGTACAATACGGAAACATAAATAACTGGTCATTTACTAGAGGCCTTTAGTGACATTGGGACATTGGCTATGATTTGATCTTTTATAAACTATGATTACGGGCCCGTTCTGGTGATAGCTTTGTTAACGCGTGTTAAAAATGACATACGTCGTATGACCAGTGTACATGTTCGGCGCATTTTTACGCGGTCGTATGACCAAATGGCAGATGTGTATGTACGCCCTTGAATTCGTTTAAAGCGTTTTTAACACGCGCTAAAACTCGTGGCGAGGCCTAAGGGTGTTAAGTAGTCCTTACCTGAAAAATTAGCGATCCTTGTGGGTATAACAAGCTCATAGAGCCTAAGTTAGTGGAAGTTTATAATTTTAGTGTCTGATTGTTCTAATTATTATTTTTTATTATTATTGCTGACTTTAAAGGCATATGTATTTGTATAAGTATGTGTAGTATAAAAAAGCACTGTCAAACTATTTCTATATCTCAAAATTAAATTTTTAATGTTACCTGCATATACATATGCTGATATTAACAAAATGTAAGTATAGATGCTATTATTAAAAAAATGATTAAAAGTGCAAAGATTTTTTTATTTATAACCTATGTAGATTTTTCACAGCATAGGGGGGAAAACGAGCAATCAATGAAGTATTAGTTTAGTAGTCATTAGTGCCCAGTAACAACAAAAAAACACAAACACAAATATGGCCTATACACAGACATAATTATATTATATAGTGTCCAAGGAAATTACTTGAAGTAGTCAGTAATCAGTAAGCATTGAGACTAATCGAAGGGATTGCTGATCCCATAAATCACTATTGACGCCATTTGAATTGACAGCGCTACTTCTATTCACAGAAGAACTAGAATATCGCATAATATTCTGACAGTTATTAGAATGTTTATAGTTTTCAAATATCCCAATGATCGAAAGTATAACGCATGCACGGTAACGTTCATTTTTGTACTTTGGGAATTGTGCGGCGTTAGTGTCTTGTAGACTAACCCCTTATTTTCTCCATAGGTATCAGCCATATATACTTCAGATCAGTGCCAGTAGACCAGCAAGTCCGTTCACATGAATCTAAATATTATTAATCCTTCCCTTCCTTATTATATTGGTTGAGTTCAAATATACGAATCCGGGTTTCCTCGCGATATTTTCCTACACCTTAAGACCGGGGTGGCTCTCGCTTAGATGGTACAACCATAAAATTCATCTTCGCCGTCGCGTTTCATCCGTTTTTTGAATAGCCGGAGAACACATAGAAGAAGAGGAGGAAAGGAAGGCAATGCGCCTAAATGACAATTATCCAAGGGCGTCACTAGACGTTAAAGGAATTCGATTGCTAGTTTACCACCCTATACTATAAAGGAATAATTGTAGTTTTTAATGTGATAATGTTAGATATCAAATTAAATTGTCGTACGTACCTACCATTAATTCTTGCAAATCTTGCTAAATTATCTATTATTTAAGACGTATTATAACATGAAATGTAGTATAATAATAGAATAAATATTTGAAGTGTTCGCCTTATGCCCTAAAGCAAGCCCGTAATATTGAAAACAACAGGAGACGGTGATTGGTAAAAGAACAGTCCAAGGCTTGGTGGCCTAGCTGGTATTATTATCATCATATATTTTTACCATCTTCTATATACAAGCATTTTTTAAATGATAGGTAAAGTCGTAAACAAATGCCATAAATTTGTAGAACATTAACTGAATTAGACATTTTTTTAACATATTACATAAAACAGTTTTGAGCTCCATTTGTATTAAATGCTTAGAGCATGTTTATTTAAGAACAGAATATGATGGACAAAAGTGGTAAAGAAAGGGTTTTTGACGTGATAGCGTCATGCAAAATATTATTTAAACTAGCTACATGCACGAAAAAGTAAGACGTCATAATAACATTCTGAATCATAGCAATGTTCAGAATGGGCGAAACAAGTCGTCTCTTTCATTCCATCAGACGATGCGTTCACAGATCAATTAGAGAACCGTTATCACGATAAATTATATGATGCGTAAACTGATTTAGAGGCAATTAATTATGGTTTTTTCAATTAATATAAGATAAAACTTAAAATTTTTCATATTTTTTTCCAGAGCGAGCACAACCTGGCCTTTCACCTGGTTATCGTCTGGCATTCAGGAGATCATATATGTATGTATTGGATATGGAAAACTCAAAATTTTTTTTAAAAAAATCACCTCTTTAATTTTTAGTTACAAACACAAATATTGTGGTCCACAGGGACTTTGCCAGCCAATAGCTTAAAACAGCAATAACAACACATCTTCACGCCTACCTTATAAGGGAGCGGTCGTTATGGGATAGGCAGAGAGACAAACAAACAAGAGCTTAGGATAAAGGGATACGGGAAAACTATTTGCAGAAATGTACGAAATTTTTGTGGAACAAGAAAGCAAAAACGAAGAAAGAAAAATTTCGTACCTTTCTACGTGACCTTTCCGAATGTCAGGCAAGAAAATAAAAAACTGTCAGTGTCATTCTGACTGGTTTTAGTCAAACTTTGACATTTGCTAAATTGACAATTTGCTCAAGCAAAAGCCAGACTAAATGTTTTTCTATTCTACTTGACTTGTCTTAGCTTTACGGTGGTGGCATACTTACACATTTTTTAAAGCGAGACATTGGAACGTCGTATTTAAAGTCACAATTGAAACAACTTTCTAAAATAATATCAAATTAAATTTAGTGATATCGTCGTAGTTTACTACAAAAGTGGACTTTCCTTTATTTCGATAGTTTGGATGAAAGCGGTAAAATAAAGTGAAATTGACACAAACTTTACTAATTAAATAAATAAAATATGAATCCTGTCGCTGCTTTAAGACTGTTGACTAGAAAAAGTGGAGTATGCCGAAGCATTGGAAAAAGGTGTGTAGTTATATTGTATGTTACTTTCCTTTACAAGTGGAATATATATTAGTGACAAGAATTTATTTGTGCATATCATAATTCCATCATCATCATCAGCCGGACGTCGTCCACTGCTGCTCTGCCCCACAGATCGCGACAGGTCACGGTCCACTTGCATCCAGCGTCTCCCCGCCACCTTAAACAAGTCGTCAGTCCATCGGGTAGGAGGCCGTCCCAAACTCTTATATCATAATTTAATAGCATACAATTCTTTTTACTTACCTGATAGTCTATTACTAGGTGTAACAATACAAAGAAAAAGTTTCATTTATCTGGCCAGTTGATCTATTGTGTCTAATGCTATTTTTGTATATGCATACCGCATTTTAATGTTAACATTAACCACACTATGGATCTAATTACACAATAGTTTTTAGTATGTAAAGGGAATTTTGTATAATGCCAGTAAAGTACAATAAGACTAAAGCAATGACTACATACCCCTGGCGTTTCGGCTGTGCACCGAATAAAAATAAATAGTTCACTCCTGCAAAATTTCTGATTTCTACTGCAGGTGACATATTTTAAAAAAAATACCACTAAGAGCAGCAATTTATTTCTTAAATACACTACCCCAATTTTATATTTTATAGATAACTACTGTTGATTAGATAACTAATTGCTAGTAAAATATTGTCACCTCTGAATTTTCTAGTGTTGCATATTTTTGTATATATCAGATGTCATTTACTGCCATGGACTTTTTGTCTCTTTAGATGAGCTCTGTACCTGATCTCTCTGCCTTTGAAAAAATAAGAGGGCCTACCCTAACATATTTTGAACATGTTAATGTTTGCTTAAATCTTGATATTGAAACTCATTAGTTTTATTTACTAGCGGAAGTTGTCTTTGCGGAATTTGAAAAGTGTTTTAAGTTAATATTTTAAGTAATAAATTTATACATATAATGAGTGATTGCTCGAATCAATGTTAACTTTTTAAATCCATACTAATCATAACATGAAATAATGTGTATATTTCAAAAAAAAATCAGAATGACATTAATTGTGTATGTCGCTAAGACATACCCAATTAATATAATTCTTAAACGCAAATTATTTTTGTAGTCATCTTAGGTATTGTGTTCATTTATCTTATGTATTGTCCAATGAATAATATAATTCCGGTACAGAAATACTGGAATTTCATTTCACTACTTCTGCTGTGTCTGTGATTATGTATGTACATGTGTAGGTTGGCTATGGCCTGATTTGCATATCTTATACCTTCAAGCTATGCCACCACACATCTATAAAGTATTTCTATAAGTAGCCATTTATATATATATAAATTTATACATAGACTGATCAAGCTATAATGCACCATAGTACTATCTTATATATTGTTTATATATAAGGTAGTGCTATCAAAATACTTTCCTTTCTTCACTTTGGTTTGTTCAGCAGTGGACATCCAGCAGTGTGTTTGATGATGATGATAATTTCTTAAATAAGAATGTACGCTAATGGTCAATAGTCCTTTGGTCAGGATGCATATGTCGGTTTACAGGAGAAAATATCAAACATGCACACAAAATGTTGCATTTATAACATTAGTACGACTTGTTGAAAATTTTGACCCACTATACGTCACGTATATATATAGTCACGTTCTTAATGAGCCTAGGACTAAGAAGAATGGAAAGAGGATTTTTTTTTTGAAGTTATACTTCCTTTAGCGCCTCAGGGAAAAATTATGAGAGTAAATTTTTACGATGCGCGCACACACCATCATGAAAAACCGACACCCTGAAGTTGGCAATAGTGAACACAGTTTATCTTTCGTTCTAACGCGTATCCTCATACATACCCAAGTACAAATACATTTTTTCTGTTGTAATGTAGGAGCACAAACGAGCAATCGAAACCTTTTAACGATTATCGACACCCTTAGACATCCACAGTATTGTCATGCACGTGCGTTGCCCTCCTTTTCTCCTCCCTCCAATGAGCCACCGGCTGTTCACAAACCGCACGAAACTCACGTCATTTTACGGTGGTGTCATGTGAGCGAATGGTCCCTACACCGTGGTCGTGCCGCCACAGTTCCACTGCCTCTTATTAAAAAGATCTTAGCATATCAGCATAATGAATCTTATCTAGAATTTGAAAAAAGGAAATGGTCCAATTGCTGGTTGCCGATGGCGCAGCCTTTGTGGCTAAGTTCCTGTTCCTTGTTTACCATGTCTATTAACCCTAAGAAGACAGTAGTGCTTGTACAAGGCACTTCGGTAGAACCAATTATAACGATTATTGTCACGCTGTTGGAAGTAGTTGAAGAGTTGTGCTACCTGGGCTCGACTGTGTCGATCCCTCATTAAATGCAGAGACGGATATTCTGTACGGCAAAGCGGCTTCCTTGTTTGGGCGGCTCGGTACAAGAGTATGGTTCAATAATAATGTAACAGTTAAGACGAAGATGACAGTCTTTCAGGCTTCCATCTTAAGTATACTCTTGTACGGTGCTGAGACCTGGATATCGTATGCAAAACAAGAACGTCGTCCTAACACTTTCTATATGCGTTGTCTACGTAGGATCTTGGGTATAGCATGGCATGACAGTCACAAAGTCAGACTGGCCAGATGTGCGATTTAAAAAACAAAGTTCTTTAAATCGCACATCTGGCCAGTGTGACTGTGCTTCTCAAAGACGTTTGCGCTGGCTGTGGCACGTGCACGGAATGGAATACTCCAGACTACCACGACAGTAGACAAGTAGGATACTACTTGGCGAGATAGCGAATGCAAAAAGAGGTGTTGAGAGGCCGACATTAATGTTTTTAAAATTGACCACCGTGACTGGGAACAGCTTGCGGAAAAAAGACCTGAATGGTTTGGAGTTCTTGCTGAAAAGAGACAGCAGCGACCCGTCAGCTTCGCTGCAAATGTAAACTTCTCTTGCCCAGCCTGTGGTAAACAATGCGAGTCTCGCGTTGGTTTGTTTAGCCACCAGAGACACTATCTCCCTTTACACTTTCAATTGTCTGGAATAGACGCACAGGCCAACAACAAAAGGCGCTGACGTCACAATCTGCTGTCTTAGGAAGGGTCGCATGTTTCGGATACGTCGAATACTCACAAAGACGGGCTACATATTCCCTTAAGTATTGTTTGGGAGTAATCCTCACGAGTGTCTCTCTTTAAATGCCTCCGTTGCCTGTTTGCTACCGTGTTTCCGTGGCAACTCTGCCGGACGAGTATGAACACCGCTGGGGCTTAGGGAGTTGCTTCTTCTCGCGAGTCCCACGTACACCCCAGGATTTACCACCAGGATTGCCCCCAGGATTTGGGACATATACGGAAAAGCATTTACCAGCGTGAAGAAACAGCCATAGTCTATTCTGGCCCCCGATCTCAGTTACGGATGCAAGCTTCAGTATTACTCATATTCTTCTAATAATACTATGTCACAGACATTGTGTAGATGTATTGACATTGAAGATACACATAATGCTGATACATATCACAATACTGTGACTTTACCAGTTGAATGTTACCTTAACGATGATCCAGTGTCGATAGTTGTGACAATATAAATTCAAATCAGTAACATACAACTAGCAGTATTGAAACATTCTGAATAAGCCACAACGACGTTTTAAGTTATCAGCATATTTAAAATAAGTAACTCCAGAAGAAAGAATCTGTTTTTATTTTTACCTACCTACAATGGCTGTGACATTAAAGGTTAAAGTATAGTCTCCGCTGTAAAGCTTGGCGAAGCGGCCACGCGAGCGTATGACGTTTTTATAACTTCAATGTACATATGCATCAAATTTAATTCATTGGCTCAATAATTGTTTTCTAAAAGCAAGTTATATCAATTTGCTTTGTTTTGTTTTTCATGTATGTGTGTATACACACATAAATTTGCAACAAATACATAATTTAAATTAGTAATACACTAATAAAAAATACAATATGTAGATAGCACATGCATATTCTATTCGTTGCATTAATATGTTATTGTACTTTTTAAATAACAGAGGTCAAAGTAGGAAATTGTAGATTTGTATTGAAGAATGCGAGTAGCAGGAGAGGCCGTCTTGGCGTTCATTGAGAGAGGCCAATGTCCAGCAGTGGACGGATAAGGGCTGATAATGATGATGATGAATATTAAGTAAAAATTATTACCCTTGTTATCATAACATTGCTGCCATTTAATTATTAGCCGCCTGTCATCGTAATGGAAGATGATTTATGCCTTAGCGATGGAACGCTGGTGACCTAGATTCGACAAAATGTGTGAAAGCATTTCGTGCCGCCTCCTGAGAAGAAATCGTTTTGTGAGGAAAGTGATAGCAAATCAAAAATTGGCCAAATCACGAAACAATGGTTTTCAGTTGGAGGAACCTTTGGCGAATATGGAGGAAGACCACCGAAATTTTGCATGCATGTGTCAATAAGATGACAATGCAACATCATTATGCGACGTACAGCGGAGCTGACGATGGACACGAAAGTATAATTGCGATCATAGTGAATCTTTAATTGTTTTATCAAAAGGTAGTGCCATGCTGCACAGAAGGAGGTAGTGCCATGCATAGTGCAAGAAGCTACATCCTCCTATGCAACGGAATTGGGCCAGCACGAGCGGCAAGGTACTGCTAGCTCACACAATACCGCCGTAAAGTGACATCTTCAGTGTCGCGTTTCGTGCGGTATGCGAGTAGCCGGTGGTCCGTTGGGGGGGGGGCACTCCTGCCCTGCAACACATCGAGATAGTAATTATGTGGATATTGATGGGCGTCGGTAGTCGTAAAAAGGCTCCGATTTCTCGTTTGCCCTGCTATTCTATTAAAAGTGACTATTAATTAAGTTAAGTTAATTAAGTGATCATTAGCGTCGCTATGCCAGAGGAGAATCGTTCAAATGCCACTGAAACAAAATTTAGGAATCAGCTTGTACTAACGAGGCGCCCTGGTTTCGCCCGTGAACGTTAGGGGCCAAGTTGTACATAAAAAATCCTTTGAGTATCTATCTGCTCAAAGGATTTTTGAGTTGAGAAAGTCAATCATATATTTTATGGAGGCTTAGTTTTTTATATAAGAAGAATCTATAGATATTTACTGAGATTCTCACGCTCATGTCAAAAAGAAGAATATCCTAGAGGCAGCAGTGTCTATGTTCACCTTTTTTTTTTGTTGACGTGGGGAAACGCCTTTACGCGCCTTCACCGGCCCTGGGTGGGGTCCAGTGATGTATGGGACTCGCGGCACATGATAGTGCCGAATACCCACAAAAACCACCGCGAGTGCTATCAGTGCCGCCCTTGGTAAGGAATAACAACAATCAGGGCACCTCGACGGCTAGTCAGCCCCCTAAGGGACCAACTCCATCTCCTCAGATGAGGTTGCCCCGCACTACAGGACAACCCCACCGACTTTGGGATAGTGCAATGGCGTGAGGTTCCCATCCTCGCCCCTTGCCCCGTGCGCAAAAGCGCCACCTGTTGCTCTTAGGTCCCCTCTTCTGATAAGAGGGGTACCGACAGGATTCCTCCTCCTGATCTTTAAGCCGCCTCTTATAAGGGGGGTGCAAAGATCCCCCTCGGTTCAATTGGCTTCGCCTGGGTTCACCCCAGGCTACTAAGCCCCACTGCCACGACAAGGTTTGAACCATGGTGGGGTGTATGTTCACCTGACATAGCTAAGAACATCCAGACAAACTATCTTTTCGATAAAAAAAAACCGCACTAAAATAGCTTACCCGTTTGGGCGCTACCCAGGTGCACATATCAAAATTATTACTTTTGTGTAAGTTTAACACACAAATATGAAACAATTAAAAAGAACAATTAAGAAGAGGTCTCCCTTGGCTGCAATAACTCCAAATTATCATTGCGTTTAGAGCAAGCTTTACTCTCTAAAACTGACCATAAATCATAATCCAGCGGATTAAGATCGGGACTAAAGGGTGGCCAGTCTTCAGCTCTGTTGAAGTTCGAGAGGTTCGCTTTGACCAAGTCTGCGTGGACCAGAGCTTCATGACCCGGCGCCAGTATTGCTGGAAGGACCATACTTGGTTATTGAACATGGTGTAATTAAGGGACTTAACCACCTTCTCAAGAACGGAATCTTGATACACTTATGCCGATGTTCTGATACCTTTTTCGGAAAAATATGGCTCAGTCATATTCATAGCTTACACCCACATCACTGAAGACGGATAATGCACACGTTGCACTCTGTCGACTAACTGGGAAGCTTCCTTAGATAAATACAGTAGTTTTGTTTGATAAAAAGTTGCTCAATTGTAAAAAAAATCTCATCCGTAAACAATTTTTTTCTGTGACCTCCCCCTACGTACACCTTCAGTAGTTTTTTCCATTATACCACTCTAATCATCTTTAATTTATCAGTTAAGAAATGACCAGTGCGTCTCTTATAAGATGTATATCTCTTGCATCTCTTAAAATACGTGACATGGTTCTAGATGCTATCTTCATTTCCCGAGATATTTTTTTTTTTTGCTTTCGGACACGATTTCTACGAATTCTTGTTGCGCTGTGCCTATTAATAGCCCGTTACTACTACTAAGTGTATGGAGAGTTTTAAAAATTGCATTTGCCTCCATATCTACTTTGTGTAATGCAATCTGTTAACTTTATCACCCATTTTAATATCGCAAAATATTGTACAATGCATTGGCGCCTAAATGAGAAAAAGAATGAACAATCGTATAAAAATGACAGATTCCGAATACAAAAGTGATATTTTTAATTGTAATAAGTAGTGTTTATGGCCAGACTAAGTGTTATGCAAAATGCAGCAGACAAAATGTTAAATTACTTGCAGTCCGTTCCGACTTTCGTCTATCCGTCATACAGTACAAACATAGCGTTGTCGTGCCCGGTTCGTTACAGCATCATGGCGTCACCTCTTACCAACCAACCTGCTTTGTTCACAGCGTACACCAGGTATGCAGGATGTCGACAAGTGCCTCTATATCTGAACTCACGAGGGAGAAGGAGGAATTCCAGGATATGTTCCCGACTATTATTGACACAATCACTAAACGATCCAGGTTCGCCGAGGTCACAGATGTAGCAGACTGGCTAAAGAAAGTAAGTTGTTTTGTCTTTTTATTATAGTATGGGATGGGGGGCACTGTCGACGCCCAAGAACATCCGCATAACTATGCCGATGCGTTGCCTTCGCCTCCATCCACCGTCTATAAACCGCTCGGAACGCGACACCGAAGCAGTTACTTTACGCAGGTATGGCGTATATACGTGAGACTAGTGCCTTCCCTAATTCCACTGTAATGCAGCATGGCACTACCTCTTACTAAAAAGTTTATAATTTATTCGAATAGTGCCGCGCCCGCCCATGGAAATTCTCATATATGTCATCATCTTAAAATTGATAGCCCATGCTGTAGCACTTCGTGCGATTAGCGAGTTGCCGGAGGCCTGCCGGGCAGTATGAGTGTCGTTGGCTAACTCACGCATATGCGGATGTCAATGGGCGGAGTCACAAAATGACTAAGATTCTTCCATTACAATAAAAAAATAATAAATGAAATGCTAATTATACTGTCAATTTTGTTAGATAGAAAAGTCTTAGTTTGTAAACAGATGTTAATTTGTACCAGCATATAAAATTTCCCGAATTTTAGATCCGGATTCGTAAATCCGGATTGATATTCAGATTGAATATTCAGAGACATCTGGTACTTGTGTTATCCGTTGAAAATGCGACCGCTCTCATATATTTCTTTATTTATAATAAAAAGAGGAAAGATTGGAAGGATAACTCGCGAGCATAATTACTATGCAGATTCGTTGATATCCTTTCTTCCTCTCTTCCAATGGGCCTCCGGAAACTACCGCACGAAACGCACCGACATGGATGTCACTTAAAGCGGTTTATCCGAGAGGTACCTCCCCTGTCGTGTCGGCCCAATTCGGCTGCAATGCAGATAGGCAATACTACGGCTAATCACTAAAATTATCTATAATACAGCTACATCTTTTAACCTACTGGTAGTCTACCATCTTCTCAATCTTTTAAGCCTTCCATAAATAATACAACTTCAATTTATCGGTAGCTTGTCCTTTCTTTTTTCTTGATGTCCTCACCGGCCCTGGGTGGGGTCCAGCAGTTGTGTGGGGCTCGCAGAATATTATGGTGCCGAATACACACAAAAACCACCTTGCGTGCCATCAGTGTCGCCTTTGTTGGGGTGACCTGGAGCAACAAATCATCAGGGCACCTCGACGGCTAGTCAGCCCCTGAGGGAAAGACGCCACATCCACAGGTGGGGTTTTCCCTCACCACAGGACAACCCCACCAACTTTGGGACAGTGCAATGGGGTGAGGTTCCCATCCTCGACCCTTGTCCCGTGCGGGAAAGCGCCGCCTCCTTTTGCTCTGTTGTCCCCTACTGTTATAAGAGGGATACTAAGAGCGTCTACTCCTGTTGCTCTTTTGTTCCCTCTTCTTATAAGAGCGGTACAAAGAGCGTCTCCCACGGTTCAATTGCTTCGCCTGGGTTCATCCCAGCCTATTGATCCCCACCGTCACGACAAGGCTTGAAACATAGAGGGAACGGTGGCTTGTCGTGTGCTAAGTGCCTTAAGGCCTTGTGTTACAAGTACCAGGCAATCAAAATCTTTAAGATTTTTATTATAGAAACACATATGATAACTATATAAACATCCATGATGAATCGAACCCGCGACCTCTGGAGCAACATGCTATTATCCGAGGCGTGTCACCACTGCGCCAGTCGGTCCTCGTTTGGAATGGGGAATTGTAATTGAAAATGTTATGAGAGTAAGATGTTGTTGACAGACACATAACATGAAAACCTCCTTTATTGAAGTGAATCCAACTTTAGGCATGTACTTCTTACGCATCTGCCATGGCAAGCCATCATTCATTACACATGGGCCCATATCTATGGAGATATATTATAGACAGAGAAGGGATGCCATCGCCGTCCTACGACCACGACTGGACGTCCTAATTCTTTTAAAGGCTATTAGGGAAGGAAGATGTGAAACGCTACTCTAGCTTTGTCTATCTCATCTCACTTACACATTGCGTAGGGAGAAATGATGAAAAAAGACATAGAGTGAACTACATTTCCTGTCTCTTTCAGCTTTGACAGCTGCGTATGGCTTCTCATCTCTTTCTATATTATCCCTATGATTGGGATAGCACGACCGAGCTGGTAGATACTTCAGCGAACAGATGTGAGCTATGATATCGTGAGTTATCTAAAGGGCCGGCGCCATCTCCACAGGAGAGCTCCCGCCTCATAGGACAACCCTACCAACTTTGGGACAGTGCAGTGGGTGGGGTTCCCATCTCTTCTTATTAGAGGGGCACAAAGAGCACGTCCTTCTGCTCTTTAGTCCTCTCTTCTTATAAAAGGAGTACAAAGAGCAGCCTCGTAGAATCAATTGGTTTGGGTTCACATCAGGCTACTGAACCCCACCGCCACGACAAGGCTTGAACCATAAGGGGGCTAAGTCCCGTGGACATTCCGTCAGGAACAACTCGTTTTACCGTTGAGCGGTTACCAGCACATATCGAATGTTTTTTTACGCCCTTACGACATAAATAACTTTTTCTTCATCAATCCATTCTCACTGCTGGGTGTGCCTGCTCATTGGAGTTCCATTTCAGAAGATAGGTTGCTTCACTTATCTACAAAAATTTCACATCTCTTTAAAAAAAACTACAAATTGTCGTTGCGGGTTAAACGTAGCAATGTGTTTTTACGCACTTTACACTTAGCGTGTTTATTTTTTATGTATGAATCTTTATGTATATTTTATTATGTATGCAACTTTTGACATATGAATGCCACATAGCTACAATTATTACCTCTTTAAATATTGCACTAAACACATAGCTGTTTTTACAGTATGCGTATTAAAAAAACAATAAAAACTGAAGAAAAAAAAGCGAAAACCACGAAAAAACATAGCGCTTTTTACACGCGCAACGACTATATATATTATTTATTATTGTGACTATTTAACGGATTTTATCGCGTTTCTTTAGATTTTCTTGTGGTATGAGACAGAATAACATTCGCGTAGATATACGAAAACAAAATATATTATTTGTTTTGTTTAGGTGCTTGAGTACAACTTGATCGGCGGGAAGTATTCCAGAGGTCTTACTACTGCGCTAGCGTACGAGACTCTGGCGACTAAAGAAAATTTCTCCGAAGAAACTTTGAAAGTCAGCAGAGTTCTGGGATGGTGTGTCGAAATGGTATGTTCTTTCTTTTTTTTTTAAATACGGGGGGTTATTTTGATAATTACCAACGCACATTTCTCATGCAGAGACTTAGCGTTCCTTCTCGTCTCCCTTCTTTTGATGTACGATCTCAATTATAATCACACGTTTTGATGTCTAATCTTCGTCGTTTATACCTAACGTGCTAGTATTATATGTCCGCAATATTCACAATGGTGTGATTTTGCATACACAAAATATGTTTTTAGCTAAAACAAAAATATTTTAGATATAAAATGTGTCTTATATACTGGTTTTCTGACGAGACGTCCGCCTTTTTTTACTTACAAAATGTAATGGGGCAACCCAGTATATTAATAGGTATTTATCCTTTTTTTTTCGTAAAAATAAACTTCCATTTACTACACCTCTTGTTGGCCGTCTGTCAAGATTCCAAAAGTCATTTCATTTTAGGCAGAGGTAGCGCCATGCTGCATAGGAGGATGTACCTACCTCCTTTGTTACCAACGGAATTAGGCACCTCTCGTACATGTAATACCCATGTAAAGCAACATCTTCAGTGTCGCGTTTTGTGCCGTTTATGAGTAGCCGGTGGCCCATTGGGGGGGGGGGCGGACATATAGCCATAGTAATTATGTTGGTGTTAATGGGCGTAGATGTTCCCCTATTCTATTACTATAAAAAAGTCATTCGATTATTGATTTAATTGTTTAAGATAAAATGCGGCCAAGTGAGAGCCGGACCGCGCACGAAGGGCAGGAAGGAAGGAAAGGCGCACCACTAATCTATGAATTTTATCTAACTAGCAAATGTCTTTTGCCTTTTTGTAGTGTTCGCACCACTTAAATATCAATTTTATTATGAATTTACTATTCCGTGTCGCTATGTTCGTTGCTTAGAGTTTATTGAGAGATATTTGCTGTGAAAATTTAAACTATCGCAGTTTATGAGATACAGTCGAGATGGTCGCAGGAAAGACGGCCAGCGGAGTCTTAGTAAGAAGCACGCGTTTTTACCCTTTGGTTACGAAAACTTCAAAGACAAATGCACGTGATTTGTGTATAGAGACAATATAGATAGAGAATGGAAGCCAACATAAAACGCGGCCGTCTAAACCGAAAGCGACTGCCAATGTAGCGCACTCTTTGCTTTCTTTTTTTCATTAACTTTCTGCGCATGCGGGATTGGATAGACAAAGATAGTACTGTTTTTGCTCACAGACGACCAGTCGCCGTCATATGGCATCCCTTCTCTATCTATTTTATCTGTATGCATTTCGGGCAGGAATATTGTATAGAAGTGTCAAATTATATTTATAAATTTTTGTAATCCTCTAATGTAAATCCTGTAATATTGTCTGCGTTCCAAAATTACACTGCCAATACTGCTCAATATGTAACCGTTGTCGGATCCACACAGCAGCAAGAAATTTGACAACTGAGCAGTACTGATAGTCAATTTTGGAACGCAGCCACTATTTTTGGAGTTAGGATTACACAAATGTAAGGTGTTATTAAAATTATGTTTATGAATCAGTGCATACATCTACATTTTGTAAATTGAAAACCATAAACTATGGCCACACGTATTTTAACATAATACATAAAGTTGAATTCCCTCATATAATAGGTGATCGTAATAACTATTGCTAATTTATGCAGAACATTTTACTTATTATATTGTCAAGTTGCATAAAATATGGTACATTATCCATTTTTGTTAGAAGCATCATGAACTAATAATCTTCCTTGTTAAATAATAAATATCACACCCCGTAAGTCTGGTCCTGTGATAAGTACCGCGAGGACTTCTGTTACAGATACTAGACCACGGAAGTATATTTAATATTGTTATAAATTTAAGAAATTTTATATATTTAAGATATTTATTATATAAATACATATAATACATAAATAAACATAAATGGCCTCTGGCGTAACACGCGGACTAACCGCCACGTTGCCAACTGAGCCACCCTGTCGTCGAAATATTATATCTAACACCAAATAATTTTTCAAGTGGACCACACATTTGCTTACTTACCCATAGCCAAGTATTTTCACATCTGAGTCGTCACAGCTATTAGTCTCGTCCATTAGCATTGTTCTATTTAATTACGTGTTTCAATCACTTTAACTTCAAATAATAATCATAATCAATCATATTTTGATTACAACAATCATAAAGTCACATGTTAGGTACCTACTATTATAAGCGAATTAACTTGTTGATACTATATACGTGTCGTAGTCGTATTGTAGACATCGCGGTTTTACATTACGGCTAGCCATTTTCAAAAACAGCATCGTTCCGTTTCGTAGCGGGCCAACGATTAGCCGGATTGTCATTGCGAGACGTTCTGAAATATGGCGGCTGACGTCTAGCCCCATTAAATATCCTCATTTTAGGCAGTGATACTGATGGATACAATTATTAAATTTGGTGTTTTGAGTGCAAATATAAAAATAACCTAAACACTAAGATTCGAGCCTATCTAGGCATAGTATTTTATTTCTCTGTATTTGACAATCGACATATCAACCAACACCTCGAGCATTAAAATTCGGAAACAAAACGTGTAAAAGAAGCAGATAAGGGTCCATTTTATTTATTTACATTACATATTTATAAAATATATATGAATATGTTTTATAGCCTACGCTCATCACCGATTATGTAGGATTGTAATGGTTAAACATTTTTTCATTGTGAAATACATACAAATGAATAAATTTGAATGATTAAGACAATTATATTTATAAACTTATATATTTGCTACGTCCCTGGTCTGTGATTATGGCGTTCAACATCTGGCAGGGTTCCCACGACGTATAATTTAAAAAAAAAATGTTGTCTAAGTTTTTAAACATTTCGTGTTCCAGTTACACGCGTACTTTTTGGTAATGGATGACATAATGGACGGCTCAAGGAAGCGGCGCGGTGTGCCCTGCTGGTACACCCTGCCCGACGTCGGCGTCACAGCCATCAACGACTCCATACTCATACACTCTTGCATACACGAGTGCGTGAAGACGTTCAGCCGACTCCACCCACAGTACCCGCAGATTGTCGACTTGTTTAATGAGGTAAGTACCCGCCGCGAAGCGAAAGTAGTGGTTGAAAACGACACTCTGTCTCATCATCTCACAACCATACCAGGTAATGTTGTAAATGCGAATGTCTGTTAGGTTGTTACGCGTTCACGGCTTAACCGCTGCACAGATTTTGATGAAATTTGGTATGCATTTAGTTACAAAATCCGATTTCAAAGATAGGGTTTACAAAAATCAATCTATTCTACATTGGAAAAAGCTCATATATAGTACTACTATGCTGATGAAGTCGCGGGTAACAGCTAGTCGTATATATTTCGAATTTTGACAAGGAGGGCGAACTGTCCAGCAAGCTTGGAACTATACAACAACTCGCATAACATTTCACTAAGTCTCTCGACTTCACTTTTGTTCCTTGTCAATAATAATACACCAAGTCACTATAATATAAAAGTAGTCTCTATAATGATTTAAATGCAAGTCATACTATACAGGCTAACAAATTATACGTTACGCAATACAAGGGAGTTTAATTGCATATTAGCCTACGGCGAGTAATTGGCGCACTAGTGTGGGGTGTGCACAAATGTTGTCGTTAAGGGGGTTGGTGGCGGAGTCACCAATTATAAATAATAAAATATATTATAAGAAGTGTGTAGCTAAAGATGTTTTTGTGTACCGTACAAAATTATAGCACAAATAGTAAATATAAATAAAACGGTCACAATAAAGTATATTTAATAAAGTCAGATTATAACGAAACAAATAGATATTGAATGCAAAGCACGTAAACGAATTACCTGATGAACATATCTGACTGTATATTAAACAAGAAAAGTATAAAGAAAAAAGGAATCATAAATCGTTATCTTTCTAAAACTACAGAATATTTATATCTAAAACGACTATTTCTGTGTGCATAAATTGTATCTGTATTGTGTTAGATATTTGTAATTAAACCTTAGTATATATGTGTAATTTCTGTATATTAAACAATAGAAGCAAAAAAAATGAAGTTCTAAATATATAACGAAAAAAAAAACAAAACATTGAACCAAATGTTAAAAAATAAACGTATTGGCAACCTTAGAAATTAATCACAATACAAATTACGGCAAATGAACACAATATCCTTTTTTCAGTCCCTATTGTACACATCAATGGGACAGCATTTAGATATATCGATGGCGCTGACTAACGTGAAGGATTACAGCAAATTCACACTTGACCGGTACAGCTCTATCATCAAGTTCAAAACTTCGTTCTACACCTACAAACTGCCAGTCTGCTTGGGAATGTACCTGGCAAATATTACTGACGCCGGCATACACAAGAAGGCGGAGGAGATATGCTTGCAGATCGGACATCTGTTTCAAATGCAGGTGAGACAAAAATAAATATATTAATTAATTATTTTTCTTGTTATTTGCACTTTTTGTACTAAGTTTTGTTAGTTGAATTCTTAATAAATTATTATTATTTATGATTATGAAATGTAGGATATTTTTTAAATGCACAGTGGCAAAAAATTGTTTACATAATATTATTTATAGTACTGTTCACTCTCTAGTGATCTTCGTTGAACCCGTGATTATGAATTAAATATTTTTAATTTGAATGCGATTTACCGGAGAAAGAGATTTGCAGAGTATAGCGGATTATAAGCAGCCGGTGGCCCATTTCCAGACTTCAGAGTGTTATTAGAAATAGAAAAATTTTGATGACACTTTGTTTGGTTCGATCCGGAATTCGAATTCGGGACCTTATACTATGGCTGTTTACTGCTAGACCACGAGACATGTAGCTATAGATACAAACTATGCTGTCAATTTCTGTTTACCAGGATGACTACATAGACTGTTATGGAGCGGAGATTGCCGGGAAGGACGGGACGGATATACAGGAGAGGAAATGTTCCTGGCCCGCCGTCGTGGCTTTAAGCAAGTGCGATGTCAAACAACGCGTCGTCTTCGAAACCTGCTACGGAAGTCCCGAGCCGGCGCACGTAGAAAGAATTAAGAGATTGTATGATGAACTAGAACTACCCGCGTTGTATAGAGAGGAAGAGAGACGGAGATATGAGGACGTGTTGCGGTGCGTTCAACAACTACCCGCTAACGAGCTATCGCGCGATCTATTCGTTAAACTACTGAATATGATAAATAAACGCAAAATATGATTCTATTTTTAGATATGTATTATGCGATAGTGCAATCCGTTGTTTTTTTTTTTTCTAAATTCTACACATTGTTCCATATCTTTAAGTGTTTTAGTGATCTATCCACTATTGACTATCATTCTGTCCCAATCATTGTATTAGTAGACAACTGAAGATTCCTAAAAACTATGGTTCTTCGTACTTATGGCTAGGCTGATAGGCTGAATAATATTTTTCAAATTTCGTTATAACGCTTGGTAATATGAGCTCCGAGGAATTTTATGGACGCTCAGCTTGACATTGTATGTATGAAAGTGCCGTAAATGGGCTGGAATTGTCTTTAAATAAAAGTCTAACATACACTTAGTTCCGTCCTGGTCTAATAGTAGGAAATAATAAGAAAACAGTAAAGGGAAACTTATAGGACCAAATATAGAACCTTGAGGCACCCTCGGGTGGTACTTGAGTATAACGTAGGACCCAACTTAGAACTTTGAGGCACCCTCGGAACATCGACGCAGCCGAGGTATTCGTCAAGGTCATGTAGTGGGTCCTTTACTATTTATTAAATACATTTTTATTATTTCATTATTACTAGACCAGGATTTAGCCAGACAACTTAATTTATACACAAATTATCTGACTATCTTTCAATTTTCAATAGATGAGGGTGCATATTACTTAGAGCATATCTAACTACACACACTAACAAATTTCACCTGTACCTTTTATTTAAAGACAATACTGATATTGTTTGATTCTAAACCAAAGTTATTGAGGCCTATTTGCGGTATTCGAGAGCACATGCTTCTGCAGCGAATTCGTCCGTGTTTTTCATGTTGAAAAAATATGAGATACAAAAGAAAACATATATTTAATGATCATGTGTGGAAAGAGTGACTAATGATGCGCATAAATAATTATCACTGTTGTAACAAAGCTTTATGAATGCACAAATAATAAAGAAATATTATGTTAAGCATATATCTCGTCTTTAATAAATTCGCATTAAAAATAAAATATCTCTAAGGAATAATCTTAATTCCTAAAAGTGTATTTACAACCTAAATTTATTTTTAATTAATATTTAGTCTTTAAAATGTAGCTATCGCATGAAATGTCTTTGTAGTACAACATAATTTTACTAATAGGGAGCTGAATGGGTAAAGTGTTTTGTTTTGTGTCATTGTAGATACAAATTAGGCCACTGGTCTGGTGATTTTACTACGTGGTGGGTAACATTTTATTATGATAGTTTAAAATTAGGAAATTACGCAAAATGTGTGTAATTTCACATATAGCGGCAGTCGTCGATACTGGCTGGCTACACAAGGGCAGCAGCGGTGGGAATGGGTGACCAACCAAGCCCATTTTTATTTCTTATATATCTATACTATTTATAGTAATAATGTAAATTTGAAAAGTTTGTTTATTTAAACGCCCTAGTTTCAGGAAATACTGGCGCGAATTGAAAAATTCTCAAATCAAAAATGGGAAGCTATACGCTATATACCATGACGCTACTACCAATGGGGCCGGAGTTACGCGGGTGAAACTGCGAGGTGATGCTAGTATTATATAACACAAGGGAAACTATAAATAAGTATAAGTTGAATACATCAATACCACTATGGTGTTTGTGCTTTTGACGAAATAAAATCATTTTGAACATAACTTTGTTTTAGCTCATGTTATCATATTTAAGGACATTCACTTCAATCTATACATATTATAAAACCAATTATGAAATATATACATATATTATAAAATCCGAAAATATTTATGTGATTAATTTTCAAAAGACCTATTTTCGTTGAGTGATTCCCGAGGCTGGTTTTCATGCAATATTTCGTAAGATATTTTAGGAAGAGGTAGTACCATGCTGCATAAGAGGAGGTAGTGCATGGTGCATGGCGCATAACACTACATCATCCTATGCAACGGAATGGGGCCAGCGCGACTGGGGAGGTACCTTTCGCTCACATAATACCGCCGTAAAGTGATATTTCAGTGCGCGTTTCGTGCGGTTTGTGAGTAGCTGGTGGCCCATGGGGGGGGGGGGTAAAGTGGGCAACGCATCGGTATGTAACTATGTGGACGTTCATGGGCGTCGGAAGTCGTAAAAAGGCTAAGATTTCTCGTTTGCCCCTATTCTATAATAAAAAGAGAACTATCAGGCTCTTGATTCACAGATCATAGTGCAATATAAGATTGTTCACGCCAGGTAAGGCTTAAAATAATGTTATAACAGAAGAGGCAATATTCTGTGAGCACGTTGTTGAATTGAAAATTGTTATTTATATAATTTTGAATTATAGCATTTGGACTGAAATGTTTAATGTTTGTATTTTATCTAAATAAACAGTAATATATTTGTAATTATGCTTTTTATTGCCGTCTCCTTTAGACAAAATAAACCGTCAAAATAAATACCAAACCTGCATGTACAGAATATGTAAATCGACTATTCGGAACAATTTTATGGTATAAAAACGCTGGAAGAGCTCTTATGCAAATTTAATTTATTTCACATCAAAATTAAGAAAAACTCATTTTTTAAAATAAATTTTACAACATGACTACAAATATAACCAGTCTCAAGAATGACGTCAGTGCATTTACACTTAAAAACTAGTAATTTTCCACAATAGCAATGCTATTTTTCTCTGTATTTGTACACATATTTCACGAAATTAATGCGCAGGTGTCGTTATGCAAGTTTATTTGCTTACTTCTCACCCGAAACGTTTATCTATATTATAGTTTGCAACACATTGTACTTCTATTGGCAAAGTTTGGAAATGGTTTCCTCCTCAAGTCGAGTCCCTCACTGCTGGTGATCGTAAACCCAACGAAAGATTTTGTGGACAATCCCGTGCCAGTTGGTTTGATATTCGGCAGCGTGTACAGCATCAGCAACAGTGGTGTTTAGTGCAGCCCGTACCAGGGCGGCCCAGCGCTTAGGACTCCGTCCACGTGGTCTCTTTCCATCCACTTTGCCGGTGTTTAACCTGTGTGTTGTCACCCTTTTTTCTGGCGATGAAGAAAAGTCGATAATTCGCTTCGTACAGATGGTGGACTGACAAGTGGTTACCCTGAGTTCTCCAAGAACTACATATTTGATCTGTGAGCTCACCATAGGATACGTAATAAGCACCTCCAGCATCACATTTCAAATCCATCGATGCGCGATCAATGCGCTTTCCTCAAAGTGCAAGTCTCAGCACTGAATAAATACTTGGGCTATAAATACTCTTACAATAAAGAATATTACATTTCAATTTGGAATCGTCATTGTTATACGATTGTTCATTGTGTTTTCTCATCTTTGTGCCAATACATTATACAACATTTTGCTATATTAAAATGGAATGTGGTGATAGAGACCCACTCTCCAATTTTTCACAGAATTCTTCACTGCCAATCGTAAGGATTGTTTTAGGGACTCCAAATTGACATCGCGTTTAAAGCAAACTGTACTCCAAAACTGACCATAAATCATAATCCAGCTGATTGAGATCAAGACTTGACGACGGCCAGTATTCAGCTCTGATCAAGCCCGAGATAAGTCCGTACGCTTCCAAACAAGACAGCGTGGGCCGAGCTTTGTGACCCGGCGCCGTGTCTTGGTGGGGGGATCATTCTTGTTATTGAACATGGTGTTATTAAGTTGCTTAACTACCATCTCAAGAATCAAGAAGAAGAAGGTATCGGGGGTATGGTATATTATATTTTAATAGTAATAGTAGAAATAAGATTTTGGAACTCTTGTAGATTTGGTAAAATTGTATAATTATTGTGGTTATAAAAATTTTAGTAGAATTTTGGGATTGTAAATTTAATGATTGTAGATTCTTGTAAATTTAAAATTGTTGAAAGTATGTCAGCATTGTAAAATAGTAAGATTATGAATAGAATTGTGGTAAATTAAAAATTAATGTTAAGATTGTAAAATAAAATACTAGTGATTGTAACTGCACAATATTAGGTATGATTTTTGGATTAAATGGGGTATTTATTATTAGAATTTTGATCTATTTTTGACCCCTACTGCCTTGAGGAAGGTATTTCTGGTGCGGTCGTCTCTCACTAGCTCCGGTAAGGTGGCGAGAGATATTTCCATGGCCTACGTCTAGCGAGCACTCACAGCTGTACTCTTTCATGCTGAACTTCGGGCAGCCGACTATGATACAATTGGTATTTCCCTGCGAGATAATGGACCGAAATTCGGAAGTCCGCAAGAGAACCAGGGTAACCGACATAGCTCAGAGAATCAGCAAGCTAAGTGGCAATCGGCAGGCCGTATTGCTCGCAGAACCGATAACTGTTGGGGAAGAAAGGTTCTCGAGTGGCGGCCCCCCACCGGAAGGCGGGGTGTGCCACGGCCTCCTACCCGATGGAATGTCGACTTGGTTAAGGTGGCGGCGAGCCGCTGGATGCAAGTGGCTCGCGACCGTGATCTGTGGTGGTTTGTGGGAGACGCCGTCGTCCGGCTGACGATGAGCCCTATAGAGCTAAAATACGTCCACGTACTACTTAAGTTGTTATTCTATCACGTACGGCTTTGCGATTTTAATACGAGCTTTCTACCTAAAGATACATCCGCTTAGTAAATAAAGGTATCATCATTATATTAGCTACTTCTTTCGCTCTTAGTCGCCGGTTCTTTTTTCTACGTGTGGGAACCTGGGGTACCGTTAAACCTAAATCGACGCAACCACAATATTACTACTTAAGTTGTTATTCTATCACGTACGGCTTTGCGATTTTAATACGAGCTTTCTACCTAAATATACATCCGCTTAGTAAATAAAGGTACCATCATTATATTAGCTACTTCATTCGCTCTTAGTCGCCGGTTCTTTTTTCTACGTGTGGGAACCTCGGGTACCGTTAAACCTAAATCGACGCAACCACAATATTCGTTCATACGGGTTTAGGTCGCTGCACAAACATATGGTATACGTTCGCAACGACATTACTATAATAGTCATTGAATTTTCATGGTGATGAATGATGCATTATCATGATCCGACTGAGGGTTCGGAGAGAAGAGGACAATATATAAACTCTTGTAGTGCGGATGTGGCTTCGTTGCTACTGCTTGTTCACCACAAATAAAATATTAGAACATTATAGAATATCGAATACGAGTACATTGTAATGCAATACTACACTATGTTGCACGTTGTATGACAATATTTTTGTACTCAAATATTTATTGTGATTACAGCCAGAATCATTAAAACAGAAATAGCGTTTTATAAATTCTTTGCTGACTTCAGCCGATTGTATCTTCTGTAATTATGTGAAACAATGTTGAACTCTATGAATTTTTTATTCAAACCTGGCCCAATATTTATTAATTTATTCAACTCTATCTTCTTTCTTCAATTTTATACAAATGTAAAGAGTCGATGATAGGATGGATAAAGCCGGTAGTCTAAAGTTTAAAGAATTTATTCCCATTAAGTTACAAATATATCACTTACATGATATCAAGAAAACTATAACTAAGTACATAAATATAAACGCCTTAACAAAGGCCTAAATACACAGCATTGGAACTTAGGAATGAAAAAATAACTAATAATACAACGTTGGACTATTACAATAATAATTGAGCTTTGATAAACAATTACAATAGTAATTAAGGCTAGGAGTCAAAACCAGTGATAGTTCTGGTGGTTACTGTCGACGTTCAAAAAGTATTTTCTTTTATAATTCTATTTCGAATAAAAAATAACTTTTTCATTACATTTCATTAAAACGACCGTCTTTCAAATGTGGTTGATATGTTGTAACAATTTAGGTTTAAAGGTATCTTTAAACCTAAATTGTACCTTAAAAGTAATATTTCTTTTAGCAAATTTTGTACGAACTTTGGGCAAGACACACAGACTCGTTTGCCGAAGACTACGTTTGGTTTGCTGTGATTTTTTGATTAATAATAAGTCAGTATGAATAGAGTTGTTAAGATCTTTCCTAATAAAGATACAAGTATTATAGGCGTTGCCCTAAAATTCAACAAGGTAAAGTAGATGAGATTTAACTAGAGAGTTTTAAATATAGAAACACAATTTTTTGGGTATACATTGGCTAGAGCTACGGAGTGAACCAATCAAAGGCGAAAGTTTATCTTTAATATAGTCAATTTGTCAGGAAAATGATAGATGATTGTATATTCTTAGTGCAAGATATTTTCCACAAGCTTTATGTTCAACAGGACTTTTATTAATAATAAGGGGTTTGTGAAGAGGTATATTTTTATTTTTCGCTTTAGAAGAAAGAAAGAATTATTTATTTGTGAACCACACATACTAGTACATACAAGCAATACAAACAAGATTATATTAATTATTTATATAACTGTCGTGCGTCACAAATTGGTTCCAACTCAGTATTTTGCTGATTTATACCAGCACTGGTCTTCCGTTGGCACCATTTAGTGAGATCACGAAGCAGGTTCACATTTTGGGAAATGTTATTTGCGTACACACTGGACATTATAGAGTCGTGACACATTAAACAAAAAAATATGAAATAAACAAGTAAATAAAAGTGATAAAGAATCAAAACTTACAACATTGCATAGCACGGACGAATTTTGCAGATTTATTTATGGTAAGTAAGGGTTACAAAATACTGGCAAAAGACTTGGAATTATGCAAACACTTATAAATCAAATCAAAAAGCACTAGTATCAAGCTTTAATGTTTTAAAAAAAAAAATCCTTCCTTTTCTGATGTTCGTAAATGTATTTTTTTTAGTCTGAATCCAAATGTTTGTATATTTTGCAGGATCCTTATCGGCGGTGGGATATTGTTCCAGCATTTGGAGATTGCGTAGCGACAACTACCTCTGAAGGCTGCTGGACAGTGACGTTCCGACATCCATGTCAAGTTATCGTGAAGATATCTAGGCTGTTTGTATTTCAAAACACCGAAACGTAAACAAGCCAAGTGAAGTTTGCGTCGATGTTTCATTTTTAAAATTGAATGTTTGTCGAGATATGGTGTCACATGAGCCCTTAGCGGTATATCGAAACATCAGCAGTATATCATCATCAGTAATCAGTCGAACTGTTAGGGCTGGACAAGCGCCGCCAATCAGTAGTAGGTCCCTCCGGAAAAAAAAAGAAATATCGAAACATTTGCGGACGCAAGCATTCTGGACTCTTTGTATCATTTTTTGTGTTCGTGCCAAAATGCGTGAGCCCGTGACCGCGTCCATATATTTTAGTTTCGACAGCACAAGAGACTCAACAAGCCGGACTTTCAACTCCTCATTTAAATATGGTTTTATTTGGTACAGTACTTTAAGTTTATAAAAACAATTTCTTATAGTGTTGACAGTGTGTTTTTCAAATCTTAAACTGCAGTCCATATGCGAGCCAAGATTCCGCGCTCCGTATACCCGATCAATAGCTTCTTCTGCGAGCGTGACTTTAGTTGATGGACAAAGATTATGTAGCTGATATTTACTACCGACCAGTAGATATTTCGTCTTCCTAGGCAATTGTTTTTATATCAGGTAACGATACGCGCGAGATCCTCATTTAGTTTTACTATTGCACTATCGATGTTAGAGGGTTTACACGAGATGTATATTTGCACATCATCAGCATATAAATGATACCTGTAGTTTTTTATTTCCTTATGTATATCTGCGGAATATAATGTGAACAGATCTGGCCCTAATATAGAACCTTGTGGAACTCCACCATTCACATCAGACCTATTGGATATTAGTGTAGAACCACCACGACTCACCTTGACGTACTGATGTCGGTTGCTAAGACAGCTGTTAAATCATTGTAAAGTGTTCCAATTGAAACCGTAGTAACTTAACTTCGACATCAGCATATCAATATTTATTGAATCAAAGGCCCTCGAAAAGTCACTGGACTTGTACCGCAAGGAAATGTGTACCGCACTCGTACACTGGTACGAGTGCGGTACACATTCCTTTGTCTTGTGAATATAATACATTGCCGGTTACATCGAGAAGTGCAGTAACCGTGCTACGTTGTTTTCTAAATCCGGACGGAACCTCAGGCAAAACTTGATATTTTCGAGATATTGCATTAATTGATTACAGACAGCCTTCTCTAATATTTTGGAAAGGTATGGCAATATACTTATAGGCCTCAGATTATTTAAATGTGCTGTATTTGCGATTTTATGTACAGGTTTAACGATAGCTAATTTCCAGATGTCAGGATAGATACATGTGCTAATGGATTTGTTAACAATATAGAGTATGGCGTTAACAGTACAAGGTAATGTCATTACAAGCATGTCTAAGTTTATAGCGTCGTAACCTTTCGCTTTATATTTTAAAGCTCTAATGATTTTTACAACCATCTCTCCACTAATAGGTTCTACGCGGAACACTGCGTCACTGAACTTGTGGTATTCGTAATATGTAAACTGTGATAAGTGAACGCTGGAGCAACCCGGTATACTCAGAAAATGATTGTTAATAATATCTGGATTGCTAAAGAAAAGGGGTAGTTCACTTTGTGATTTTGGAAGGGGTGTCTTTGAGATTCTTCCATAAGCGTTGAGAGTTGTGAATGTTATTATTTACATTATGCTCAAAATATGCTTGCTTTTCAAAGTAGAGTTGACTGTAGATTTTAATAATCTATGAAATTGTTTTTTGCTATCTAGTTTAGTGTTGCGGCGCAAGCTTGATCTTTTAATTTGATCATTAACTTGATGGTGTCTGTAATACATGGGTTAACATGTCCTCTTATAATAATAGACTTTTTGGGGCGCAAATATCAAAAAGAGACTCGACGCTATGATTAAAAGCGTTAACAGCAAGGTTAACGTCATCAAGCGTCGATAAACTATCCCAATCTATGCTCATTAGGTCCCTATTAAACGAGTCTATACATATATTTTTTATTGGCCACATAGTTATCTTATGGGGAGCAGGTTTAATTAGCTTTATGTCAAAATCACAAATGAAAAGACAGTGACCTATCAACGAATCAGTGTATTCCAGAGATATTTTATTTATGGCCAGGTCGGTGCATACTATGACAAGGTCTTCCGTAAACTGTGTCGGCTCTTCGACTATTTGTGATAACTTAAATCGCGAAAGGAATGTGTTTAATTTTATAATTTTTGCGTCATCTTTTAGGAATACATTTATATTAAAGTCACCGAGTAAAATTAAGTTAAGAGTCTGTAATTGCGTCAAAAAATAAATCAATATGTACCCATAGCGGATGATATTCAGTAACGATGACTATGTTCTTCCCGCTAAGAGTCATAGTGAGCCACATCTGTGCAACGGACCGATGGTTTGGACCAGGTGCGTACCACCACACTCCTCTTTATATAGAACCCGACACCTCAACCGCGAGACCGTACGTGCGGTGGACGCGGAATGTGGCGTAGCCGATATCCCGGCGGCACGGGCGTCCGTTTTCTCCGGCTCTCAACCAGGTCTCATTTATTGCCAATATATCCATGTCATTTCCTGTAGTTGACAATATAAAATTATCGTGATTTTTGCGAAGAGAACCTGCATTATATAACGCGATTTTTAATTTCTTGCGAGCCATAGAAAGATATATAAATATAAATATGTCAAGCCTGAATATACAAATGATTGAAACACAGCGTAGAGATGAAAAGCAAAATATTTGTTATAATTTATATCGTATAGAGAAATATGTGCTTTTACAAAATTATATGAGCCATCATCAATTATAATTACTTTTAACTATTTTATACTTGTCCTTAGCATAATATAATGTCATATTAGAGTAATCACGTGCCTTTTTTTTTGTTGACGCGGGGAAACTCATTTACGCGCCTTCCCCGGCCAGTCCAGTGGTGTGTGGGACTCGCGGCACATGATAGTGCCGAATACCCACAAAAACCACCGCGAGTGCCACCAGTGCCGCCCTTGGTGTGGTGCCTCGGAACAACAATCATCAGGGCACCTCGACGGCTAGTCAGCTTCCTAAGGGACCAACTCCACCTCAACAGATGGGGTTACCCAGCAC